>JAWPHD010007377.1:0-129839 GCA_037043455.1 Cyrtodaria siliqua
CCACACTCTGATAGCCCTTAAAATGTGTCTGTTTCACATCAAATTTTGCGTGTAAGCTGTGTTTACAGGTCTATATCTTTTACATTTCTTGCCCTAGCTGAACTAAATTTGGGAATTGGTTTCCTTACAGTATGTTGTTATAGCATTATGCATCTTATTTATACTTCACCCATATTGGGGCATGCGCTCCCTCCTCCACCCCCGCCCCCACTCCCTCCAGGCCCAACCCTCCACACCCTCTTTTTTTCTGTGTTGTTTTAGTCAATTCTTACACATATATGTTGCCACCTCCAGCAACCACACCCCACTCCCACTTGAAACTATATATATATTTTTATTTTTTTACATATTTCTGATCAAATTTTGCGTGTAAGCTGTGTTTACAGGTCTATATCTTTTACATTTCTTGCCCTAGCTGAACTAAATTTGGGAATTGGTTTCCTTACAGTATGTTGTTATAGCATTATGCATCTTATTTATACTTCACCCATATTGGGGCATGCGCTCCCTCCTCCACCCCCGCCCCCACTCCCTCCAGGCCCAACCCTCCACACCCTCTTTTTTTCTGTGTTGTTTTAGTCAATTCTTACACATATATGTTGCCACCTCCAGCAACCACACCCCACTCCCACTTGAAACTATATATATATTTTTATTTTTTTACATATTTCTGTGTTGTTTTTTCAATTCTTACACATATATAGCTATGTTGCCCCACCCCACCCCATCGATTTTTTTTTTTTTTTTTACATATTTCTGTGTTGTTTTGGACATTCTTGCACATATACCTATGTTTCTCTGTCCACTCCAACCCCACCCCCACCCCCCACCCCACCCACATACCCACTCGAGACTCTTTTTTTTTTTTACACATATATAGCTATGTTGAATGTTGGATGCGCAACCGCCCTGCCACCCTCATTGGTTTATGGACTCCCCTTACATGGAGGACAGGGGGAGGGGAATGGTTTTCATTTTATCTTCCATTATTTGGATATTAATATTTTAATTTGAACGCAATTATTTACATATAGAACAATTTAGATTAAATTCAGATACACAGATGAAATAACAATAAAAAAAATGAAATGACGCCACAATAAAAATTGCTAGATATCAGCTCCCTCTCCGAGTTGTCTTTCGACCACAAATTTCTTTAAAATGACAGAAATGTTGGATTAAAACAGATAAAATAATACAATTTCACATAATTTTATATCGGCCTGAGTTTCTATACAAGCTTCATCCCCCAGCCCAACCCCACTTTGCTTTTACCTTGTTTTCTGATGGTATATACTAGCTAAATAATTTATTATTCTCTGAAAACTCGAATAGTCGAGCTGCGCTGTTCTCCGACAGCTCTTGTTATATTTCCCGTGACGTCACAATCGTGTGATAGTATCGGTAAACAGTAAGAAATGCTTAACGCTAAGAGTATGGACAATTTATACAGGAGTATAATTAGACTCACGTTTTCGAAAAATAAAAGGTATATTAAAATCGCCTCCGTTTGTCCGTCTGTCCGTTTGTCTGTTACCGCATCTGCTCCTAAACCGCTGAACGGATGCATAGATCCGCTCTGTCAATCAAAAATACATCTGACCATGCCAGTTAAACAATTAAAATCACATGAGGTATTTACCCCGTTACATAAAGCACATGCTGTGACACAAACAAACATTTGTACAATAGAACATATGGTAATGTGCGTGGCCAAAATTGAGCTTGGACAATGGTGAGCGGGGTTTATCGGTTTGTACGGTTCTATGTATTCAACCAAACTTAGGGTATGACATCACCATAAGATAACGGCTAGCTAGAGCACTTTTATTTTTGGCTCCGAGCCCAGGGGCCCTCAGGGGAGTCAAAAGGTCAAATAAACTAAAAATTCAATTACATTGCCTTTTTTTCATATTTTTGCACATAACTTGGTAAATGTAATCATCTATAAAATCAAACGATTTTTACATTTCGCAAACTCAAACGTCTGCCCTGGGGCCAGGATGGGAGGGGCGGCGGGATTTGAGGTCATTTTTTTTTCGTTTTTTTTTTTGTAATTATGTCTCAAATGAAACATTATGATGATGGCTCTGCACCCAGGGTCCCTCAGGTGGGTCAAAAGGTCAAATACACTAAAATTTCAATTACACTGTCATTTTTCCATATTTTTGTACATAACTTGGTGTATGTAAACGTCTATAAAACATAAGCAACATATTAAATGATTTTATTATTTTTTATTATATCGAACTCGGATCGTCTGCCCGGGGGCCCGGGAGGGGGATGGGGTTGGGGGTGGTGGGGGTGGGGGGGTATAACTATGTCTCAAATGAAACATGATGATTGGATTACACTGTATACATTTGTTTCCTCCTATGTTATAGTTGGGCCTGGAGGAAGGAGCATCAAATACACTAATAATGCAATTACGGTGTCATTTTTTCATACTTTTGCACATTAATTGGCATAATAGTCATCTAATCAAGAGATACATTGCATGTCAATTGATTTATTTTTTTAAAACTCGGACATCTTCCCTGGGGTGGGTGGTGGGTAGAGGGTTACAGGAGATCATTTAAAAATTATTTCTCAAATGAACATTTTGATGAAGGGATTACATTGTATATACTGTGGGGCTATTTGTGGGGGCTGTGTTTTAGGGTGGGGGAGTGCTGGGGGGAAGTGACCTGTGTAAATAAAACGTGGGTATTTTACGACGGCCGCGCCGTCGAATTCGTTCTAGTTAATTCAATTAATGTCATTAACACTGGGGGATGCATGTTGTAGCGGAGAGCGGACGAGACCTATATTTCATCACAGCCACCCACCACCCAAAATTTTGCACATGATGTTAGATGCATATAAGGAATATTCTGGTGAGGTTTGGTAAAAATCCTGCGAGAGAAAATCAAGATACGTATGTCGAAGCAGAGACTGGACGTGACCTATATTTTGTTAAAGTTGGTCACAGTGACCTGAAATTTTGCACATGAAGAGGAGCATTCTGGTGAAGTTTGGAAGAAAGAAGCAAGATAAGGATGGCTTAGCGGACACCGTACATGACCTATATATTGTGAAAAGTAGGTCACAGCGACCAGACATTCTGCAGATAATGTAAGCTGCATATAAGGAACATTCTGGTGAAGTTTGGTGAAACTTCTACTAGAAAGAAGCAAAGTATGCACGTCGTAGCGGAGAACAGACGTGACCCATATTTCATCAAAAGTAGGTCACAATACCCTGAAATTTTGCACATGAGGTAAGGTGTATATAAGGAACATCGTGGTGAAGTTCGGTAAAACAATCCTGCAAGAAAGAAGATAGATACAATGTCGTAGCGGAGACCGGACATGACATATATTTCATCGAAAGTAGGTCAACCCAACATTGTGCATGTGATGTTGGCTCCATATAATAAACATTTTGGTGGAGTTTGGTGAAAAACCGAGCTTTCATAATATCAACAATATGGTAAAGTTTGACAAGACAAAATATAGCAATATTGGTTAATTCAAGGGAAGGTGCTAGAGTGCTGACATCAAAAAGTTAACACATTTTCCATAAAAATTCAAGGGCAATAACTCCAGTGTTAATCGTCCTATCTGGCTGGTCTTCAAACTTTGTCCGAGCTTTTATAGATATTAAACATCTGGTAAAGTTTGGTAAAGATCGGATGAATAATGGGGGCGCTAGAGTGTTACTAGTCCAATCTGATTTGCGTTTGAAGTCGTCCAAGCTTTTATTGATATAAACAATCTGATAAAGTTTGGTAAAGATTGGATGAAAAACGAAGGTGCTAGCGTGTTGACATCAAAACACATTTTTCAATAATTCAAGAGCAATAACTCCAGGGTTACTGGTCCGATCTGGCTTGTTTTCGGACTTGTCCGAGCTTTCATAAATATCAACAATCAAGTAAAGTTTGATAAGACAAAATTTAGCAATTTTCGTTAATTCAAGGGAAGATGCTAGAGTGCTACATCAAAAAGTTTACACATTTTTCATTAATTCAAGGGCAATAACTCCAGTGTTAATCGTCCGATCTGGCTGGTCTTCAAACTTTGTCCGATTAAAAATCTGATAAAGTTCGGTAAGGATCGGATAAAAAAAATGGGGGCGCTAGAGTGTTGACAAGACAAAATATAGCAATTTTCGTTAATTCAAGGGCAATAACTCCGGTGTTACCAGTCCGATCTGGCTGGTTTACAAACTCGTCAGAGATTTAATTAATATTAATAATCAGGTAAAGTTTACTATATATCGGATGAATAATGGGGGCGCTAGAGTGTTACTAGCCCGATCTGACTGGTGTTTGAAGGTCCAAGCTTTTATTGATATTAACAATCTGGTAAAGTTTGGTAAAGATCGGATGAAAAACGAAGGTGCTAGCCAATCTCTCCCAGAGTCCATTACATTGACCTCTGTCAACGTCTAAGAAAGTAGTCTGCGATCACATGATAATTTGTCACATGACCATAGCTAAAATATAAAAATAACAACAGAACTTCAACACCGTGACACCACCAACTATCGTCCGTTGATTGACATGTAAACAATCGAAAGAAACACGACATATTATCTACATTTTGATATATAGTATAGGTTAGTACTTTAATTTAAGTAAGTTTTTAAGACATATGTGATATTGGAAAGTGCTGGTAAGCAAATTGTTGTACTGTAACGCTATGAGGACGATTTGGTGGTGCCTATTTTAAAGTTTTGACGGCGGAGTGATATGCCAAAGTACAAACCTTTATTCTACCGCAATATAATCCTAAGCATAATTTACTGTATATTTAAAACATTCAAGTCGAAAATTGTTTTCTTTGTAATATAAGCATTTCATATGAAGTTAATTCAGAAAAATATTAGTGTCATCAAGCAATTTTTCATTTCCACCGTTTTCCATCGTTTGCCAAGATTCTTGGTATTTGTTGAGACGTTGACAGAGATGTATGTGTATGCAAGGAACGACAACTCTGGGTAGAGATTGGGTGCTAGCGTGTTGACATCAAAAAGTTCACATTTTTCAATAATTCAAGAGCAATAACTCCAGGGTTACTGGTCCGATCTGGCTGGTTTTCGAACTTGTCCGAGCTTTCATAAATCTCAACAATCTGGTAAAGTTTGACAAGACAAAATATAGTTCTATAACATAAAACGTCACACAATATTTAAATCTTTCATGGAGACATTTAATTGAATTTTGATTTTTTTTACATTTTTCTTCTTTTTTTCTTATTCAATAGTGTGACGTTTTATCGGTGTAGATTAGTTCCCGTTAGCAAATTCAGAAATCTAAACCAGAAGTATTTCGTGGTGTTTGTTGTTGCTAAATGATAAAATAAACAGTAAACACGCATTCTACTTGTATCTTGTGTGTGATATTCACCAGTAATCATCACTGTCGTTCAAAATAAAAATCGTCTTCACAAAAACATTGATGCGGCAGCCATGTTGGTTTTGAAAGACGTGGGTTTGTAAAATAGTAGAAATATTTTAGACGAAACGGATTTTAATGATTATTTTCTAGTATGAAAAGGAAAGAAGTGCGTTTATTACGTATATGAAAGAATATAGAAGTATAGATCGAGTGGTACATGAAATAAACAAGTATGTCTACCTATTTTGCAAGGAACAGCGCATTAATTGGGCTATATAAATTTTAAATATATGTAATATGTGTATTATCAGTTTTAGAGAGAAATGTAACTAATGTTGTAATGACTTGTAGTTCAATCAATTTGCATATGTTGCTATGAATATTGTGATGTTGAATTTATGTATTGTAACATATCTGCAATAAAATATTATTAAACTTTAATATCGGTTTTAGAGGATATGGAGCGTAAAAATAGTCCGAAAACGCCTTTTTAACATGTCCCTTTTTAATGTGATATACATCGCTGAAATCCCGGCCCCATCCACCACACTCCATGCCCTATGTCCCCACACCCCATCCCTTCCACCTGAACCCCCACCACCAACCAACCAACCTACATACAGAGAGAGAGAGAGAGAGAGAGAGAGAGAGAGTGAGCGTTTTTGCCAATTCTTAGTGGGGGCGTAGGTCTTTATTAGGTCATATTTATTTAGCTCCGCACGCCTAGTGGATCTGCCCTTGCCATTTCACCCCGCATCCCTCTCCAGCCTGCGGCTTTTTTTTTTTGCACCCAAATCACGGCCCATCCACACGGTATGCCCTTTCCTTCCCCGCCCTCCCCACACCTACCATACCAGCTCAGCCCCCACCCCGACACACACAAAACAAAAAGTAGCAGAAAGGCTTAAACGTACGCTCCACTAAACAAATGGTGGGGGCGGTTTTATGGGGGGTGGAAGGCGCGCGCCCACACACAAACACACAGCAAAAAAAATAAAAGCCCAAAGTTTGTGAAATTCTGAGTGGGGGTAGGCATTTCTAGGCATGTTTTACGGGTGTGGGTGCGTGCGGCTGCTCCGCACCCCACTAGATACGGACTTTTTTTAGGGGGTGGGTGTAAACCTACGCCCCACATTTATTTCAATGAAATATGTTTTTCACACAACAATTCTAAAATAACGACATGTACCGATATGGGTACAAAACATCTGTGGTACAAATAATGTTAAAGTTGATTTCGTTCATTTTTAATCCGTACATTCAACACAACCCGCTAGGTGGCCGGTTCAACTTAATTTACATTGTATGTGATCGGAAGAGAAGTTTAAATATGGAATTAAAACAGTAATTGGATTAATTTAATCACCGGCAGGTCACCTGTCAGTGACTTTTATATTCATCTTTCATTATATATACTTTATTTGCAAAACATTCAGTGGAAGACTACGAATTTAACGATTTTGGTTCCGACCTGAAATCAGGGCGGAATTTGCTAACGGGAAATTTAGTAAAGCGATTTAACCTCGGGATAAAGTGAAAATAAAAAAAAATAAAAAATATAGCATAAACAACGTTGAAAATTGACGGTTATAATCCCGACGTTAAATATTATTGAACTAGTGAAAATAATAATAAAAATAAAAATAGCATAAACAACGTTGAAAATTGATGGTTATAATCCCGACGTTAAATATTATTGAACTAGACAAAATATAGCAATTTTCGTTAATTCAAGGGAAGGTTCTAGAGTGCTGAAATCAAAAAGTTAACACACTTTTCATTAATTCAAGGGAAATAACACCAGTTTTAATCGTCCGATCTGGCTGATCACCAAACTTTGTCCGAGCTTTTATAGATATTAAAAATCTGGTAAAGTCTGGTAAAGATCGGATGAAAAATGGGGGCGCTAGAGTGTTGACAAGACAAAATATATCAATTTTCGTTAATTCAAGGGCAATAACTACGGTGTTACCGGTTCGATCTTGCTGATTTTCAAACTCGTCAGAGCTTTCATTAATATTAATTACCTGGTAAAGTTTGGTAAAGATCAGATGAAAAATGAAGGTGCTAGAGTACTGATATCAAAAAGTTAACGGCGGACCACAGACAAAATTTTGGCCAGTAGAGCTAATAAGTATTTATTGAAATAAAATACAAATTGATCGCATGGGGGTCACGTGGTCAAAATTTCATCACGTGGCCACATACGCATAAAGTGATGATGTCTAAAATTTGGGTGATAATATTCCCCGGTTGATTTCCCGGTACAGGGTTATTTTCCGGTTAAAACCCGGTTGAAAAGGGATGGCAAATATGATGAGTTTGTTGATGTTTTTGATGGTTAATGATCTATATTCCTTATATATATATTCGTTTTTTCATAATCACTAAACAAAAATGTTGGGAAAAAAAGAAAGAAATTGTTTTAATTACGTCTTGAATATTGGTTTCCAGTTCAAGCACATGATGTCTACTTTGTCATCTGCCAGGCGGCATACAAAACAAACAGCTTAATGAGAATTTAAACGTGACAAATATAACTTTAACGTAAACGGTAAAGATTGTTAACAACGTGAATGTTTTACAAAATAATTTATGAACATTCCCCCACCCACCCACCCCATGCTAGGGGTGTTCGGAGGAATGACCTGCCCGTCCCCCCTCCTCCCCCACGCCTCCCCCCCCCCCCCACACACACACACTGATTTGTTTTAACCCTACATATCAACACTTTCAGCTTGTTCGCTGTCCTTAATTCTGCTCAGAATACTGTTGTGCTTCCCTTTCATTACAGATGCATTGGCATATGAATATGTAATGCACCGCTCCCATGATATTCTCTTATCCTTATCCCTTATTCTGCATAACTCTGTCAAGCGTTACAAATGCAGATGCTGCATCCCCAAAGAGACTTATCAAAAATAATTAAAACTTGATAACATGTATCCTCTTCATCATTACTGCCATCTGTGGCAATGCCATGCCACTGAGGTTTACCCTTCTGCATTAAACCATTCACACATTCGTCAACACTCGTGGAAGCAATTGCACTATTTATTATGTGTGTAATTAATTTATGTGTGTTTGTCTAGAGCGATACTTTTTGGAAATTTTAAAATTTGGAACTATTTCGCAGAAATGGGGCCATGATTACTAATTGTGATTGGCAAGTTATGTTCTACCACAAATTAATAGCATTACATATTTGGAGGTGGGTGACAGTCATGACAGTCGTTAAACTTTATTTATTATTGACACTAAATATATTTTGATAAATTACATCATGTTGACTTAAAACTGCCTGCATTATATTCATGTAAAAATTGAGATTTCTATCGTCTTCGTTATTCTACCTTTTTTGTAGCTCACCTGATTCGTGCTCAAGTATGAGCTATTGTGACCACTCTTCATCCAACATCTGTCTGTTGTCAACTTTTAGCTTGTTAACACGACAGAGGCCACACTACTTGAGCAATCTTAACCAAACTTGCAAAGATTGTATATGACAATAAGATCTCGAATGAATTCGATAATGGGTCAGATCGGACCAGTAACACCAGAGTTATGGCCCCTGAATAGAAAAAATGCATTTTTTCAGCTTGTTTACACGATAGAGGCCACATTTCTTAACAATCTTAACCAAACGTGCACAGATTGTATATGACCTTAAGATGTCGGAAGAGTTCGATAATGGGCAAGACCGGATCAGCAACACCAGAGCTATGGCCACTGAATTAGCAAAACATGCAGTTTTCCATCTTGTTTACACGATAGAGGCCACATCTCTTGAGCAATCTTAACCAAACTTACACAGGTTTTATTATTATTATTATTATTGTTTTTAACTTTTATTTTTACTCTTTTTTTTATATGTTTTTTTTTATTTGTTTTATTCAAAAAAAAATGTTGGTGGGGGGAGGATTTGACGAAACTTAGCAGGAAGCATTGGTATGATGTCTAGTTGTGCATATTGTGTTTTATTTTACGGAGTTACGGCCCCTTGACAACGGCCCCTTTACATTTTTACTTTAAATTTATTGTCGGCGCTCCTCCTCCTAAACGCATTGATGGATTTCGACGAAACTTAGCAGGAAGCATCGGTCCTTTAAAATACATAAAATGTGAAACCAAAATCATGAAGCCCGTTGGATGTAAATTTTAAATAAAACTTATTCTAATGGATAAAACTACCTAAGCATGGTACATTTTCATTCTCAATAGGCAACTCACAGATGGTCAGCCAAAATCCCCAGAATATTTGATGGTTATCAATTACTCCTGGTAATCATCAAGCTAAATCAACAAGCTAGTGCTAATATCTACCCCAATGCTGTGCTCACGCAGTGCACTGACCAGAAAAATGAGCAGTTTTTGGACCACTGTATGTTAGACTGAATTAATAGGATTATTTGGAGGTGGTACAGTGGCTAACATTTACTTTACCTACCTTAAATTAATTTTATTGTGGTTGAAACAATTATTGATCCAGTATTGCTGTTGAATAACATATTGGAGGTAGGTGACATTACAGTCACTAATTACCTTTATTTATTATTAATATTACATATACAGCAATTTAAAACAAATTAATCTTGCAAGGTGGGTGACATGATAGTTGCTTAACTTTCATTAACAATTGAATTAAATTGGATTTTATAGTCGCACCAACAGCTAAAGTCATATGGCGACTTTCCAGCTTCCATTGGTGGAGGAAGACCCCAGGTGCCCCGCCGAGCAATTTTCGTGCACGGGCGGGCACCTGGTTAGAACCACCGACGTTCCGTAAGCCAGCTGGATAGCTTCCTCACATACAGATGACTAGGCCCCTGAGGGATCGAACCTGCAGCGGTGAGGGGCAAGTGATTTCAAGTCAGAGACGTTAACCACTCGGCCACGGACGCCGCCCTTTCATTAACAAAACATCCTTCAAAACAAAGTCATGTAACATCATGCACAATGTTCAAATTCTAGAACAATCTACATAGACAGCCTAGGATGCACATGGTACAGACTTGATTGCTAAAGTAATTGAATTCAGTTTACATGTGTATCACTGTTTAGTTTAATTTATGCATGTATATTTTTTGTTATAGCTCCTACCATCAATATTTTTATTTCAATAGATCTTCTACTTTCAATATGTTTGGAAGTGTATTAAACATAAATATCGTTATCATATTGCACTAGTGTAATACATATGCAAAAGCGCACTAGTGTAATACGTATGCAAAAGCGCACTAGTGTAATACGTATGCAAATGCAGGACGAATCAAAGTAACATTTTTTTACAGGCATTTTGGGGGTGCCCACCTTCAGTGAAATATTAGAGGCTGAAAGCACCACATTACCCCCAATTTGCAAGTCATTTTTGAGTGTCTCTAAGATAGTTCTTTAAAAAAGTTATTATGGGAAATGCAATAGTGGTATATGACCAATATTGAATTTATTAAACTTGTTGGATAAAATTTACTTTAATTCTAATCGAGTATGTCCTTTTTTTATTAAATTTAGACATCCAGCGCTTACATATTGATGTTAATTGAAAAACGTATAGGCAGTAACCCGAGTTAAAATCGTTTCTTTCAATAATCGGATCTTCGTAACTTTGAGACGCGAGTACGGAATAAGCTTCTACGAATTGATCATAATTTGTTTCGTAAGGGACTCCAGGCACGGATTGACCATCGATGTACAAGGCGGCGTAATAGCAGTTGAAAAATCGAAAATTAAACGGATTCTTTTTGTAATAGCCGCTATAAGCGGAGGAGGAAACTAGACCTATCACTAATCGAGTAGGGATCTCCCCTTGAAAAATATCGTCGACTCTTGCGCCAAATTGACCGATAGGAAGCCCGAAACATTTCACGTCGGATTTGACGTATGTATAGTGAGCAGGCCCTTTTTTAAGAGATTTGGCATGCGATAGGAGTATGCCAGGATTAATTTTAATGTAGCATACTTTAAGAATCGCGTCGCTGATTTCGTTTTTATATTTAACGTTTTGAGCTGTCATTAAACAAAACGGATCATGATTAGGCCATAATTTTAAATTAATTTGAACCCCGCTCCAAATATAGCGTTCTTGCTGACAAATATCTAAACATAATGAACCTTCCATGTCTACCATTTCTCTGAGGGAGGTTTAACATGGACGAGCAAATAGTCCGGCGTTCCCGCCTACCATACAGTCGCTATCTTCCATATGTATCTTTGTAAAAAAGCTAAGGAGTAAGCTTAAATAATTTTCGCCGATTAACGCGTCCATGATAGCTTTGTAAGGATAATTTGTAGATACGTTCGGGGTTATATTTGTTTGTTGGATAGACAAATTGCATTGTTTAAATAGAGTACGTATGGTATTATTCGTCAACCTTACATTCGAATCGTGGATTACAGGTTATCCATCCTCCGTCAAAATACGAGCTTTGACGCGGAGACGGGTTATTTTGAGATTCACGTAATGCGCTGATGTTCCGGGTAATTAAAATTATATTGTGCTTCGAGAAAGGACTTGACCTATAGGGCGATTATCCACATATTTCAAAGCTTCGATTAACGCTTCAGTGAGAGGTTCTTGGAATACCTGAAGGCACTCGGAAAAGCAAAACTCTGAACTCATAACTAACTGTTCCGACATGTTGATGACCTATCGAAGAACAAACGAAGAGACGGTGGTGCGACAGTATTTATAGTTTTCTGAGACGCAACGCTTTTTTAAAATCAGACTTTTTCGCTAATATTTTTTTTATATTTTTTACTGTTTACTCTTTTTCCCCATACCCGCGCGTCTATTATTTTCGATAGTTTGTGTTACTAGTTTTAAATCATCCTTTTTCGCAAATAGCTTTCTGTCTTGCACTTCTTTTTGATACTGTCTACTCAAATCCTAGCGAATGACATCTACGTATAGTATTATAGTGGAATTAAATAAGGTTTTAGAGGGGGAGTGGGAGGTTGCCTTGACAGAAATATATTTAGTCGTAAAGGGATCGGGTTTCTTGGAAGTATACAGAGATTGTTGCGATGGTAATTGGATCTGCGCAAGCTTTGCGCCTGTGTTAAGGAATGTTAACGTCCCTTAGGAGTTTCAACATTCCATTTTCTCCACTCCTTACTACGTAGATGTCATTCGCTCCGATTTGAATAGGGTACGTGTCTATATAAAGACTCGAACTCGCTCGATACATCCAGATTCGCGATATCCTTTAACGTGTACGCTTCACATTAAAAATAACGAATACTGTTCCATTCGTATCCGACCAAAATGCATGGACGAAAACTTTCGATGCTGGAAGAACCTATAACGGACCTCGACAAAAGATTTGGCACGTTCCTAAAACGGAAATAAAAATGGAATCCCTCAAACAGCAAATGGGCGAAAGTGCGGAAATTGGAATTGATCTAAATTGGAATTGAACGATCGATAGAAAATGGGAATTCCCGTAATAGTAAAAAAATCTACTGAAAATAATAGGTGCGCAGGTAACGGAAAAAATAGTAATCGGTCTGAAAAAAGTGCAAGACAAAAAGCTATTTGCGAAAAAGCTTGATTTAAAACTAGTAACACAAACTACTGAAAATAACAGACGCGCGGGTAAGGGAAAAAACGAGTAAACGGTCCAAAAGAAAGATAAAAAACTGTTAGCGAAAAAGTCCGATTTTAAAAAAGCGTTGCGTCTCAGGCAACTGTAAATACTGTCGCACCACTGTCTTTTCGTTTGTTCTTCGACAGGTCATCAACATGTCGGAACGGTTAGTTATGAGTACAGAGTTTTGCTTTTCCGAGTGTCTTCAGGTATTCCAAGAACCTCTCACTGAAGCGGGAATCGAAGCTTTGGAATATGTGGATATTCGCCCTATAGGTCAAGTCCTTTCTCGAAGTGTCATAGAATTTGATTTACCCGGAACATCAGCGCATTATGTGGATCTCAAAAGAACCCGTCTCCGCGTCAAAGCTCGTATTTTGAAGGAGGATGGATAACCTGTAACCCACGACTTGAGCGTACCGTTGACGAATAATACTCTACATACTCTATTTAATCAATGCGATTTGTGTGTCCAACAAACAAATAAAACCCCGAACATATCTACAAATAATCCTTACAAAGCTATAGCGACTGTATAAAGAAATATGAAAAGATCTGACAGGGAGGACAGGCAACCACAAAACACCGAAACAAATACGCAAACAGACAAACAAGAAGGCAAAAGTAATAATCAATGCAAACGACATCACAAACACAAAAGGATTGACAATAGGGCTACCGCCATGGAAAGGTCAGTGACAAAGTCACTGGGGGTTTAAACCGGTTCTAGGATGCATCAAACCTCAAACTTATCGTACTGTCATCCCATTAAAACGGGACAGTGTAAATAAAGAATCCCCGCCATGATCTAATATCTGACCAACAAGGCAGCATCAATTAAGAAATAGAACATCGTTTACTGTGAATTATCGTTTAATATATCACGGTTTGGAGTTCAATTGTAAACAATAATTTCACGAGCCCGAAGGGCGAGTGAAATTATTGTTTACAATTGAACGACAAACCGTGATATATTATAGATAATTCACGGTAAACGATGTTCTATTTCTATTCTAATACCCCTAAAATGTGAAAATAACGCACACATCTGAAATCTTTCGCATTGCTTTGCTTGCTCTCCTAACGTTGCATACGTTACAATGCGGAATGCGCAATGCGCAATGCTTATTCTCCTAACGTTGCAAAAATTACAGTGATATATCGTTCAATATAACGAGATATTTTAAACTAGGCTATATAGTGCGGGTGTATTAGAATAGGCAATATAAGTAAAACACAAATATGCTCGTGTGAATATAATACAAAAAAAACAATAGCATAGAAAGCCACAATGAAGGTACTCAATGACTTGGCAGAAGCCAGAGCAACTAGAGAATAAAACATTAAGGGCACGACAAGAAAAATCATAGACTAACGTCAAACGCCACCGTCCCAATGGACTCTAGGTAGGCGTCATCATAGGGTCCACAGCCTGTCCGGTCATCGTACAATTAAAGAGGAAAGCATAGTGGCTAACTGTAAAAGGGTCCACCACCAAGCATGCAGTACGTTGCAAAATGATAGGGTCATAACCTCTTTTGATAAACTGTTTAACAAGTTTAACAAAGATAGTATAAAAGTGATCATGACCAAGAATATTACGAAGTTTATAAATCACATCACCATAGAAGTCAGGTTGTGGTAGTCCTTGTCGCAGAAGAGTCCTTAAATTACTTTTATATTTGGAAAGAAGATCAGGGTTACGAAACAAAACAATTGCAAAGGTTTTAAGAAGTTTATGGTAACGGTAACCCTGATTGAGTAGCTTTTTAGTTATACAAAGATTACGAATATTAAAGTCCTCAACTCGAGTACAAGCTCTTGAAAAACGAATAAGTTGAGGCGGGAATGCCGAACTATTTGGTCGTTTAACCTCCCTCGGAAAAATGATAGACATGGAAGGTTTATTATATTTAGATATTTGTCAGCAAGAACGCTATATTTGGAACGGGGTTCAAATTAATTTAAAATTAGTGTCTAATCACCATCCGTTTTGTTTAATGACGGATCAAAACATTAAATATAAAATCGAAATCAGCGAGGCTTTACTGCCCGTAAGTTAATACCAAAAAAGGTAACCTCTGGCGAGGCTTTACCGCCTGTAAGTTAATACTGAAAAACAAGAGGGCCAAGCATCATACTGTAGCTTCCTGCCACATTTTGTAGAAATCCAACAAGCCGTTTAGGAGCAGTAGCGCAGACAAGAAATTTAAAGTAAAAATGTCAAAGGGCCATAACTCCATAACAAATAGGCGAACTTGAACAAACGGATGATATGCACAACTAGACATCTTACCGATGCTTCATGCAAGGTTTCGTCGAAATCCAACAAGGTGTTTAGGAGGAGTAGCGCCGACAAGAAATTTAAAGTAAAAATGTCAAGGAGCCGTAACTCCATCAAAAATGAACGAACCGCAAAAAACGCAATAGGCATAACAAGAAATCATAGCAATGATTCCTGCTAAGTTCCATCAAATCTAACATGGCCCTAACAAACAAAAAAAAGCAATTAAAAAAATAAAAAACAATTAAATGAAAAACAAATTAAACAACAACAAAAAATATTAAAAAATGAAATTATATTAAACAAAAATAGAAAACATTTAAAAGAATAAATAAATAAATCAATAAAAAATATTTTAAAAAAATCAAATAAAAAAACAAAAAGCAATCAGGTCAAGTTTCGTCAAAATTAGATATCAAATGAAGGCCCTATCGTATTAACGAGGCAAAATATAGCATTTTTAACAAAATCAAAGGCCACAACTCCGCTGTTACTGGTCTGATCTGGCTGGGTTTCGAACTTTTCCGAGCTTTCATTGATATTTTTCTGAGCTTTCATTGATATTAACAATCTGGTAAAGTTTGGTAAAGATCAGATGAAAAAGATTAAAAAGCCGGCGAAGGTATGTCAAATTTAGCATTTTCTGATATGCAAGAACATGACGAGTGCAGAAATGTAATTGATATGCTGAGGATTTTTTTTATTGTTATTTATTGACATTTGAAATATTGGTAAAATAGCATTTTAAGCTTGTTTTAGTTTAAACTTATTTATTTTACATTGATTGCAATGAAAGCTCTATGAACATATTTTAATCACTCTCGATGTTTTCCTGGGTACAACCAGTACTAAACAAATGCAGATAAAGTCTTGTTTAGGGACACAACACATATCATAATGGTGGGGATCGAACCCACGACTTTTCGATCATGGGTCCAACGTTCTACCACTAGACCACAGCGCTCCACAAGCTTGTTTCGAGAGGGGACCGCGTAATGTTAAAGAAATGAGGCAAAAATTGTAAAGCAAATGCTTGCTGGTAATTTTATTTGGTATGAAAACATGAGTAATTTAATGGTCTTCAAAAGAAATGTATGATCCAATGATGGTGTGATTTATTTTGCTCAAGGATTCAGGCTGAGAGCTTGTCCTGGGTTTTTCTGTTGAGAACTGGACTTTAAACTGTGGAGTGCCCCCTTAAGGATCATACCATTTCTTTACAAAAACAGTCAACGTTTTAATGAAGATTTTTTGTCTGTATTTCATCATATTTTCGAAGTTTGTTACCATTCGGTTTGTTTGCGAAGAGAAATTCTTTAGTTGGAACGGAATTTGTCGATAAGGCGAATATGCATTACTATGAAACACAGATTATGAAAAACTCACTCAAATAATTCTGTATATTGTTCTACTCCGCGATGTACCGTATCATGAGATTTCTCAATTGATGTCTAATTTATCTTGAGATCTTGGGATACTTGTCTTGAGATATCTCGATTAATCTCAAGATATCTCATTGTATATCTCAATTTATATTGAGATAACTGACGATTTATCTTTAGAGAACTATTTCTCAATGTATCTTGAGTCATATCAAGATATATATCTCAAGATAAATTTAGATATATCTTACAATTTCACAATATGTATCTCAGCTTATTGTGAGATATCTCATATGCGATATCTCAAGATGCCATGCCTATTGTGGTTCGTATATGAAATTTCAGTAGGATTTAAGTTTGAGGCGGACTTCTTTGCCATTTAAAACTGACCATTGGTGTAATTCTTGGGTCTGCCTTAACACTGTTTCATTATATTGACATTTATAATATCTCAAACACTAATAAAGGTTCCTAACACATCTGTGCTTTTTTTGTATCACTAGTAAGGCAGGGAAACGTTTTTTTATTGGCACATCACCACGGCAGCACACACGCGGTGTAATTACGCCTTGTACCATAGCTCCTTTGTTCTTGCTTATGATATAATTTTCATAAACCTGAAGGTCTGAGCCTTAACCCTGCTATAAATGCCGGTATATTTCAGCCGTGCTATAAATGACAGATTCGGCGGTTATACCATGGTCTACTCAATTTTACGCACGCGCAGTTGTAATTTACAACACAGCTGTCAATCGAAACAGCACTCCTTGACATGGCATTTGCATAATAATATACAAAGGCGATTGGCTACAATAATCAAAACATGGGTCATGCTCATGTCGCGTGATAATGCTATTTCTTGATTGGATCGAGCTGTTAATTTTACTGAAAACTGCAGCGCCCTAAAATTTCTTGCAAATGCGTAGATGGATAATGGCTATGGGTACAAAACGCTATAAATATTATTTATAGCCGCTTTTCAATCCCAAAATTCAACATTGTTGGCTGCTGATCACCCCCATACTGGTACCCTTTTGAAGCAGGGTCAATTTTTTTTTTAAAGGGAGAAGTCCATATTCACTCTTACTATAATTCTATTAGTGATAACAAAAACTGAATGAGTGATATCAAAAAATTAAAATTATTGATATTAATAATTGGTTTTTATTTTTTGATATCGCTATAGTAAATCATTTTTCGATATCGGTAATGTAAATAAACAATATCAAAAATTTAATTAGCGATATCAACAATTTAATTCTCGATATTGAAATATATGGTATTTAGCGATATCAAGAGTTGAATAACTGATATTGCTAAAATAATTAGCGATATCGATAAATGAGTTTTTGATATCAGTAACTGAATTAGCGATATCGCTAAATAGTGAATAAATGTGTGTCATTCGTGGTTCAGTGGTAGAGTGCCGAGCTTGGGATAGGATGGTCCTCGGTTCGATCGGCATCCTCCTCCTCCGCACCAAGTTTGTTGTGTCCTTGAGCAAGACACTTTACCACATTGCTTAGTAATGGTTCTACCCAGGAAGCCAGCACATAATACCCGAAAGAGGGTGATGCTGTATTGATTGATTGATTGATTGATTGATTGATTGATTGATTGATTGATTGATTGATTGCTGATTGACTGACTGATTGAGTGGGTGGGTGTGGGGTGGGTGGGTATACATGTATGACAATGTAAATTAATAAAAAATGTTAAGGGTATTTGTGTATTTGAACTTTCCCTATCCCAGAGTCCCCTGGACCAAATTATACTGATATTCCCAAAATCAATACATTGTATTGAGAATTTGTTTTAATTTATCCCCCGCCACCCGCCACACACACACACACCCAGCTCCACAATATATACACTGTAATCGCTTCATCAAAATGTTCATTTGAGCTATAATTGAAAAAAAAATGTTACCCTCCACCAACCACCAAACACTCCAACCCCAGATAAGACGTCGGAGTTTTAAATAATAATTTGATATGCTGTGCGTGATTTAAACATATTTTATTGCCATACATGTACAAGTACAATGCAATCGGGTCGGGCCACAATTAGTTACGGCCCTCCCCTACGATGGAGTTTAAACAAATATAATGAATGGCAATTGCTATTAACACGTATCAATAAACTGGATTAACTACGACATGATATGTAGTAGAACATGTTAAGATAATAAGAAAATAGAAAAAATAAATAAAGAAAAAGTAGAAGTGGAAGAAAGAATAATGCAAAACATGTAACATTGCTCGGGTTGATCAGACACATAAAATGTAATGGCAAACCTAAGTAAATCGATGACTATCTCTAATAAAGTTTTGAACAGAATTAAAAACCAAACCATTTTGTGTTGTAAGATCTAACCTTCCAAACAATAATGTATTTGAGCTTAAAGGATGAAACGAACGTGTTGACTGGAAGAGTTCGAGCCTTTCAACATTGAATTGCATACATTCAAAGAAGAAATGATTTGCATCTTCATTACCCTGACCGCAAATGCATTGAGGCGATTCGCGTAAATGATTTTGAAAAAGACCATTATTGAGATTACTACATGAATTTCTTATCCTAGCATGCATAACAGAAAAAAAACGTACTAGTGCAAATTCTAAATTTAAAATACTCAATTTGAAATACTCAGTGACATTTTTTAACGTAATACGCAAACATTTACTTAAACATGATAGTATATAAACAAAAAAGTTTAACGGTGTCGTTATAAATGTCGTTTTCTTGGGAATGCCACTACAGATACAATGAAAGAGGCCAATAGCCACCCTCCAACACATTATATCGTTACCCATTGGGCAATAAAGACACTCTCAACATGTAACACATATATATGGAGGGTGGCCAACCTAGTACAACCAAGACGCCTGAGTCAACAAACCGAGCAAGGAAATGTCCATCTACAAGGAAAGGGAAAATAATAGTGATAGAGAGTATTGTAAAAAAAACAAATATGTAATACAGACAAGTTCATACTACTTATCGAACTCGAAACGAGCGAAGATCATACAGAAAATCAGATAACTTAAGCTAAGTTGGTGCATTCACTAAATACTTGATAATGTGACATTTAACTAATATAAAGACTGACTTGTCATTATCGTCATCAAAACATATAAACATAGTCATCATTCATAATTACGAAACAATAAAAATCATCATAATTATTAATACCATCATCATCACATCAATCCAATCATCACCACATTAACATCATTATAATTTTCATCATCATCATAATCATGCTGTGCATCTCTTTCATAGACGAATATTATACAAATTAATGTGCAAAAGTATGAAAAAATGACACCACAATTCAATTATTAGTGTATTTGATTCCCCTTCCTCTATGCCCACCGATGACGTGGGACAAAACAAATGTATACAGTGTAATCCCATCATCATAATGTTTCATTTGAGACATAATTATCAAAAAAAACTCCAAATTACCACCCACACCCACCCTAACACAACCCACACCCTGGGCCTCCGGGAAGAGGTCAGAGTCCGAAATAATAAACTCGTTTGATATGTTGTTTATCTTTCATAGAAGATTACATATAGTAAGTTATGTGCAAGAATATAGAAACATGACAGTGTAATTGTTAGTATCTTTGACCATCATCATAATGGTTCATTTGAGACATAATTAAAAAAAATGACCTCAACCCCACCCCCACCCGCACACACACACACATACCTGTAAAAGGTCCCAACCGGGGAACCTAGTTTTTAACCTACAAACCGGGGACTTCTTTAATGTTAATGATACTGAGGACTAAATGCGATTTTTAAGATCAATATTGATTTGGGTTCATAATATTTGAGGGACCCTGGGTGCGGAGTCATCATCATAATGTTTCATTTGAGACATAATTAAAAAAAATGACCTCAACCCCGCCCCTACCCGCACACACACACACACACACACCGACATAGGACAGACGTCCGAGTTTGAGAAATAATACAATCGTTTAATATGTTGTTTATGTTTCATAGACGATTACAAGTTATGTGCAAAAATATGGAAAATTGACAGTGTAATTGAATTTTTAGTGTATTTGATCTTTTGACCCCCACCCTCTACACCCCCACACCCCTGTGGGCCCCTGGGCTCGGAGCCAAAAATAATGTTGCTCTTGCAGGACGTCACGGTGAAGTCGTACCTAAGTTTGATTTCCGTTCAGCGGTTTGGGAGGAGATGCGGTAACGGACGGACGGACGGGCGGACGGACAAACGGATGCGATTTTAATATACCCTGTTTTCTTCAAAAACGTGGGTATAAGAATATTTTCTTTTGTTTTTTTTTTATATTAAATGTAGCCCTATTTGACAATGTATTTGTTGCAGACTTGTATAAGAGCTTGAGTTTGAAATTATTCCAAACATGTTTAGTGCCTTACTATGTGATATAGTAGGATTATTATTTTTCCCAATTTGTAGATTTCACGATAATTTTTTCCCAATTCACTTTCAAAAATGAAGAAAAATGGTAGGTAGGTAGTTAGATTGGTGGGTTGGTGTGTGGGTTTTGGGCTGTACAAATATTTTTTAGCCACTATTCCGGGACTAGTCACCCTGTCAAAAGTGACAATATAGATTTCTCAATATGTTAAAACTGCGTCTTATTTTAACGCATTTGGATACTCATTATAGTTCATTATACACAGTAAATTAAACAACCCTAGGCTAGGATTGGTTGTGGCATCCTTGGGATAAGCCTTGCAGAATTGCGAAACATATTGTTATCCTCCCCATGATACACTAACCACAAGTCGGTATATAACCAGTGTTGTTTAAAAGTCCTGTCACGTTTGTTCATGATATTTTTTGTTTTTATCCACTACACCAGATGATTTTGCTGTTTTGTTTGGTACTTTCACTTTCACTCTGAATATTTTCATTATATTTAACACCGACATTTTTTTGAAATGTATACATTAGCACTGCCGAATACGAAATCAAACAGTTTTTTTATTGTTTTTTTTAATAAATGAATTCTTCGAACGTAATTAGACTTATTAGTACACTAACCATGCACAAACCGTTACCCCACCAGCCTTTCATGTCTGGTACAATTACGCCCAACAATACACTGAGAAACAACAACAAAATCACACCTACCGTTTCATATCAAACATGCTTCAAACTCCTCCTAACACTTACCGTCCTTAGTTTCTATACTCATCGAAAGATTGTCGACAATTCGGCCTGATTGCTCAATGAATATTTGCTACGACCACCAAGATCTGCACCTGTATGGCTAGCGGGTCTGGATTAAAATAGATCGAATAATGTGAGTGCAAGGGAACGATAATGGGATTCCGCATTTTCTATATTTAGCTCCGTAATCTGCGCTAATCTTTCTCGGTGGGATTCCGAATATTCTATATTTAGCCCGTACATTCTATATTTAGCGCAGGTAAATCCAATATTATTAAACATTCTAGTGGTTATATCAATGTTGAAACAGATCCTTTAGTTTTGAATGGCATATATTAGTGTACAGTATTTAATTATATCTCTAGGGAAGTGCTAATTGTTCACACTTTTTTTATTTAGAACAAATACATATCATATTACTCAAACCGACTTAAGAGAACAAGAAGCAGTCTGAGAGACAGCCATATCCCCCGACGCAGTATTTTCGCTATGTATGGCCCAGACTTTGATATTTTAGAAATGGGTGTTGGTGTGTTCATGTACACTACAAATTATGCCACATAAGAATAAGACAAAGTTTATATGATTCTCATATGATACCAATTATATGATACTAAAAATATAAAGGGAGCAGTCAAGCGCGTATCCAGGCTTATGCACGTACGCCAGTGCGTACAATTCGTCAGCAAAAGTGAAAAAATAAAAGTTCCAAATATGCAAATAAACGCTGAAATATAGCTTGAGAACGCATCATTTGCCTCCTATTTTTCAAATTTTTCTTGGGAAGGCCCCCAAACCCACACCGGCTGAAGGGGGACACCCCCTCCCACACCCACCCCCCACTCGCAGCGTCGCTGCTCGGTTCACAGCTACGCTTCTCATATTTGGCGTACATTTCAAAATGCTCCAGGTACGCCCCTGGCAGTATACACTGACATCATTTTCTAATTACTCACTTTTATTGTCTTAACTATTTTTCTTATTTCAAATATATTTAAGAATTGTTGTGTGATAAGTATTTTGCTTTTGGCCGATAGTTTGTAAAATATTTATTTTTTGCTTAAATTGTTACATATTAGGGGAGTTGTCGTCCCTTGTCCGCTTAAGGATATGCATTTTAAAATTGGTATGAAATAAGATTTTAAATTCAAGTAACTGTAAATCAGCGTTAATATTAAATATTTCGAAAAATTATTTTGCAAACGCATTTGTAGTGGTAAGGATCATGAATAGATTATGATGTCAAAATAATTTGAGTTGGTATATTTTATTAGAATTATTATTATTATTATTAAAATTATTATTATTATTATTTAAATTGCTCAAGCTACTGCCGAAAAACCTTTGGCTGAAACAAGCGCCCCGAACAATATTTTATATTTATTGGAATAAGCTGGCCTTGACTTCAACAATATATAGCGTAAAATGTTCATAGTCAAAAAACTAAGTTTAAATTGCAACTGACCATTATAGAGTGTAAACCCTGGGAACAGATGTTCACAAAGACAAGTCTTAACATTAAAAAACTTCTTGCATAAAAAATAACAATATCAATACCCTGAGTTGTCGTACCTTTTGCATTCATATAATGTCCCCCGATTGAGAATTTGTATCTGTCAACATCGTAGCAAAATACGGCCGTTGCGAGCATAAGCAGGGTATACTGACATGTAACAAACATTCAACACTAATATTTGATTCGTAGTATCAATAATTGGTTTGGAGATAACAATTAAATACCTTAAATTTTAGAACACAAAAAAAGACCGAAACTGCCAAAATGGCTGCCATTGCAAAGAGCGTTTAGCGTTGGAATTACACGTTCATAATAACCTCTCAATGCTAAGATTTCCACCCCATGAAATAATTAGTATTTATTCCCTAGTAGTACAAATCACATTATGAGTTGAATATTGGTTCTGTAAACATATTAAACATGTTAAACACTCATAATAATGACAGCTGATTGTAGAAAGAATGAATGAATGAATGAATGAATTGTGTTTTACGGCACGTCGACATATACATAGATCATATTGCGCGCAAAAACATGAAGAAATGAAGTACTAATTAAAAATAATGTAAACATATAAAGATAAAACTATCTACAAATAAGGGATGATGTGTGATTGTAGTCACGTACAATATCCGAGGTTAGATCTACCTTTAGATTATTTTAAAATCGGATGGTAAAAACCGAAATATTCTATTTATAAAACTACAAGTTATGGTTATGCAACTGCTCTACAACCAGTTATAAGGATTTAGTATAAATACTATGCACAATTGATTCAAACGTTCATTAACATCATCAAACAGTGCAGTGATCACAATTTTGTCTAGCATCAGAATAATAGGGATATAACAGAGAGGAAGGGAAAAGACATAGTAGATATACATAATAGTAAGGTATTAAAACGTGTAATAGTGTGATATTAAGGGAATAATAAATGAGCATTTTTATATCACACCCTGTATCGGACCGAGACCTTCTTATCAGGTCATATCATGGGTTGAGGGCCGATGCTGGGTGTGATACGAAAATACCTATTTTTTATTCTATTTTCTATATACTTTACAAAATTAGTCCAACTCAACAATATTCTATCTGAATGCGTTTTTTTTAAAGACTTTTACTTATAAAAATGAAAATAAAAAGGGCCGCCCCTAATAAGTATGTTGTTCTATTTTTATGCGTATAGAGATTTTACTAAAAATATTTGTTTTAAGGGGCCGGCCTCAAAAAGTCTTATGCGTTAAAGCCTTTTCAGTTTTTTACTGAAAAACAAGGGCCATCCCCTAAAGAAAATGTTTTTCTCTATTTTTATGCGTTTTTAATCTTTAAAGACATGTACTTTAAAGAAAAAGTGTAAAAAGTCATCAGCCCTATTAACTAATATTTAAAAAAATCTGTTGCTTCGTATGTTTTTGTTTATATTATTTGCTTTATTTCTTAGTGTTTTGTAATAATTCTAGTCGATTTTTCGGTGGGAAAATCCTTTTGTTTTCGCCCATCACATTGTCCTGTGTTTCGCTTTTAAAGTTTTTGCAGAATCGTACGATATCATGAAATCGAATAGTTACAATATGTAAGGAAGTGTTGAAGAGATAGCGCCAGTCTTCATGCCGTAGCCCTATTGTCAACCCCTTTATGTTTGTGATATACCTTATCTTTAATTCATCTCTGTAATTATTGTTTGTTTGTTATGCTGTTTTGGTTCACTGTGGTCGACTTTTAAATCTACATGTTATTGTTATATAACCAGGCAAGATTTATAAGATGGTATTGTATTGTATGTTAATTGTAGAAACACAATATATCGCTCGGAGAATTTATTATTCCCGAATCAATAATTTTCACGGATCTTGGTACACCTAACTTGATATAATAAAAATGGTGTTGAAAATTGTGTTTGTCATTGTGAAACATTTATTTCATCTGATGAGAATTTATATTCAATTGATCTTCATTAATGTCACCAACTATTATTCCTTTTTACACAGTTCAAATACATCAAAACTGTGAATAGCGTATTAGGTTGTCCATATGGACACGTGGCATAGTACATGTTTTACGTTAAGTAAAATAACGCAATTAAGTGACGTTAAGTCAATCTAAATTGAAATGGAATCAATGTTTTCAATTCGTTAATTCCACATGAATATAAAGTAGTAGTAGTAGTAGTAGTACTAGTAGAAATAGTGGAAATAGTAGTAGAAGTAGTAGTAATAGTGTTAGTGGTAGTGGTAGTAGTAATATAAGTAGTAGTAGTAGCAGTAGTAGCAGTAGTAGCAGTAATAATAAAATAATAATAATATCAGCAGCAGCAACAGCAACAGCAGCAGTAGTAGAATTTGTACTATTGGTAAACTTTGGTCCTTAAAGAAAAATTAAAAAAATAGAAAACCGTGTCTCTGTATTCCGAGTTGATGGAAAGTTTAACAGTTTTGAAAAGAAATACGTTCCAATGGATTTTTTAACAGTTAAACAAGTAAATTTTATGAATAAAAATATTTAATATGTTTTCTTCAGTTTAATGCAGTGAACACTTCGCCGAAACAACAAACATTCAACAGTCAGAATAATTCGTGATTTGATAAGGTTTACAGGTCAATACTTACTGAAACCATGAATTTAATCCTTTAGTCAAGTCTAAAAACACGTTAGATACTCGAGCAGTTTTATATAAATCTACATTGAGCCAGAAAATATTAAACGTTTTCCACAAATCGTCCAGTATCTAGGAATGAAAATAATCTGAATAAGAATATAACACTCCAAACTAAGAACAATTCAAAATAACATCCTTTACTTTCTTTACCATTCAGTTTTGTACGTGTGTACTTTGTTAACATATTTTACTATACTGATTTATAACCAAAACGATGATCTCATAGACTATTTTTAATATTTGTCACGTGCATTATCTGTATTGATCAGGGTCAACCCATTTTCCTAAAACAGAATTGATATATTACGTCAGTCGATGTTACCTTTATGGTTGCAACATACGTACATATCTACATTTAGGACTTGATTTGGTAAATCCATTTTCTTAAAATAGAAATATACACTGGGGTACACAATCGGATGTGAGGGGTGGGAGTGGTGGTGGGGGTGTTGGTAAGGACATGAGTGGAGTTGGATACTGAACACAGAAACAATTTGGGATAAAAAAAATAAAAAAGACAAAGGCATTTTGGAAAGTGGATTAACCAGATCACGTTGTCTTCATCACAATCGCTTTTATTATTTATTAACACCAACTGAAGAAATAGTACTGTAAGCAATAGTAGTGGTGGTGGTGGTGGTGGCGGTGGTGGCGGTGGTATTAGCAGCAGCAGCAGTGGTGGTAGCAGCAGTGGTAGTGGTAGTTAAAGTGGTAAGAACACTAGAACTATTAGCTGTTGCAGAACTAACAAAAGAAAAAAAACGCTTTTTAATTTCTGCAGGACCGAAATTAAATGTATATTGTACCAAAATCTGTTGCAATTGGCAACAGCAAGCACGTTGAGAAATGCTACTTCCAAGTCCATGTTAGTTCTATCTTATAATAGTTTTAAATGTAACGGGACATTGTACCCCAAATAAATGCTTTAATGCAAGCCGCATAAGCAACTTCCAGCTTAGCACCAATTAAAATAATCCGCAAGTTACAGTCCGGTAATACATATTTTCTGCATAAATCGTTGGAATGATTAATGCAAACATACTTTTTTTTATTAATTTCAGCGAAAGCAGCCGTGGTAAAAATGTTTGTCTATGTCCTGGTGATGACGTTCTTGGTCAGTGGAATTGAATGTAATAGATACGTGTGCTTCGAGGATATTTGCGATGACGAGATTAACATGTTCTGCGATATCACAGATCAGCGATGCGGCTATTGTGTTGATTTTGTACAAGATTGTTTTACCTCCAAACATCATTATAACTGCACACAGTTCTGTGAGGGTATGTAACCTGTTATTATCCTATTTTACCCGCCATTAATCCTCGATGAAAATTGCGTCGATATATTAACCCTTATCCCGCTATGAATGTATAATGGACTGTCCTTTCTTTAAATTTAGACCATTCCATTTATGTTACAAGGGGTTGTTTTCTTCAAATGACTGATGAGCAGCCAGACAATGTAAACCCTGATCAGCTTGCGAGTTACTCGCAGGCTGATCTGGGTTTACACTGGCTGCAAAGGCTGTTGTAGTCGCCCTTAGCAGGCTAAGAGTTAAGACTGCTACCCTAAAACAAACTGGCAAAGAACATACATGAATTTCGTTTGAATTGTTCTAAGTTCTTAGTTGAGAGTTTTCTATATCAGTGTTGATTTATTCTTCGTTTCCCAGATATCAGTCTTTCCTTGTTAATTTAGAAATATGATTGACATAGATCTTAAGACTGATTTATTACTTAATCTAGAATGGTATAATATGTCTTTAAGAAAGACAAATATGTGACGATACATGGTGGCTTTATTGCGCCATCAGCCACATTGCTTTTAATTGCATTTGGGTGGGGCGAAAGCGCTATAAGAATGCAAACCCGTGAGAATGCACAACGATAAGAAAACGAAACAATAGTTAGAACATGAGCGTAAAAAGCGGATGGACAATGGTCATAACATTATTGACTAACGAAGCAAGTTTTGTTCATGTTTTATAAACGTAGAAAAATTTGCACTGGAACAAACACATTTAACATTAATGCACCTCACTGTATCTTTAAACATTGCTGCACCATTTATTTTTCAGATACGTTTAAGAAGGCAGAGAGAGGTGAGTACTTCACTTTGAAAAACGTCTATTTTGAAAAATGATTTTATGCCTGTAGTCTCGAAGAACCGGGCGGCATATATCAACCCGTTCGTCCGTCCGTCCATTTAGCGTCTCCGTGACCGAATGGTAACGACCCTTCGCCTCTAACCGCCGCGGATTCGAATCCCACCGGGAACTCGACTTGTAAGCGAGGAAGTGTCGATTTTTACGGATGGCGCGAGGTGTACAGTATTGGTTCTACACAGGAAAAGTGGGTGATCTGCCTCCACCACAAAAAAATCGACCGTCATATGTAACCTTACATGTGTAGAAAATGACGTAAAACCCCATACAAACAAACAAACAAACCGTCGATTCAATGAATCATGTGAATGTAGTTAATTAATGATTGACTGCATGATTAATGTATTTAATATAATAATAACTATGGTGGTACTATTAGCTTGTTGCTAATATATATTAGGGCACTCAGCCACTTATTAATTTCTTAGTCATGGAGAATCTTAACGTTTTAGGTACAAATACACGAAGTACTGTATCGTGTTTGTGCATATTCCATAGTATCATAAGAAACACAATTGCATTTGATCGCATTGGCCAATCAGAAGAATCACATACAAGGACACACATTCATAATGTCGTAAATTATTTTACGCAGAAAAGGGCTGTAAACCCCTTGGTAAGATTACGAATGGGGCTCATAATGGTTCGGTCATCACAAACCACAGCCATGGTGACGTGGTAAAGTCAACTTGCTCCAATGGGTTCCAACTCTGTGGGACAAACTGTAACAACGTGTGGGGACTTTGGATTATGGAAAAAACCATTACCGAAGTGTGAAGGTAGGTCAGAAACTCCATCTAATATTTGGCAGGCACATACTTTGAAGATGGTAGTGGATGTAATATCCGTATGCAAATATAGAGGGTGGAAGACGTTACATTAGACGTACACCAATATTGAAAAATGGTAGAGGTAATATTAATCATTCACTCATATTGAGAATGGTAAATACGTACAGCGTTTATCAAGCAGTTAAAAATGATACACCTGATGACCGATGAGGCTATTTTTTTTACATAATTGAGCCGAAACACACGAAAACGACCCTTCAGACAAAATTTTCACATTTTATGTTTCTAATGTTTAAGAAACACGGTGATTTTCTCTTTAAAAATCTCTTTATTTTATGTTGATATCTTGAATAAAAATGATTTTATCTCAATTTGAAAATTAAAGATTATACTCGCCATTAATTTTGACGTTCGACATCGGCGTCTTGGACGACGTCGTTGATTAATAACATCAAACAACACAAACAATTACCATTTTCTATAGCATCAACTATTTATATAAGAAAACATATCCCCTATGATATAATAATTAGGTAAAACACAGAAGTGACGAGAATTTGATTAGCAATTAATTGATTACCGGCCGACAGTCATAAATTGTTACTTGATGACGTTGTCGTTTAAACGTCCGAAGGGACGTTTTCGTGTGTTGCGGCTCATATAATGTTTTGTTATAATATATCGAAAATAATCAAAAATGACTTTTGTGAAAACGATATATGTAATTTTACTTTGTCAAAACATCCTCTTTTAGTGATGTATTTTATGTCCGAAACAATACTCACATGTAGCTACTGGACCCCATATCAACCGTTAAAGTTCACGATTTCTCACTTGATATTTTAATCGAAAGATTATTCCGCATAAACATAATTAAATACTAAATAGATAACGTATGAAATGTGTATTACATTTAGCTACAATAAGAACGAATAAACAGCTTACATCAAAAGTAAATGCCTTGAGAAGTACTTATACTCAGTTATCATTTCTGTCATTCAAATAGCTAATATTTGCGAACTTCCGAAGGAGCTCGACCATGGTTGGATAGGACATCCCGACAAAATTACGCATTATTGGTACGGTGTAACTATCTCCTACCACTGTGACGAAGGTTTTGTACGTGAAGGAACCGAAACGACGACGTGTCAGGCAGATGCAACGTGGAGCACTGGGCTGCCTTCTTGTGTTAGAACCTCAGACAAAGGCTATGGTAAGAATATAAATAAAAGATGCACATTTGATATCATATATTGTAGCATCTAAATAACAATGCATGATTATGCTTTGATTACATTTCTTATGACTATCCCAACCAATTGTTCTTGACTTTAATTGTCATAATGTTTTCTTATAATCTGCATTAACCGCCATTCGCAGTCTTCTTGATGGTAAAATGTTAGTAAAGCGAAGTTTTCTTGGTCAGTAATATATTTAGTCTTCATTGAAATGCACTTGCATATGTAAATAATGTAGTAAAATATTAATTAAATTATAGCTTTTTACTTTTGTATTTTCAGTTTCGTGAAAGTTAGGTTTGCTTTTATTTAAAAGCTGGTAGTTTAAAAATAAATCACACGAGTTATATTATAAAGAATAATAAATAAGCTGCTATTCGTCAGCTGTTTAACAATTTGCATGTACAAGTATTCGCAAAAGCAATTTATTTTGTATACAATTACGTTCATTTTCTATGGAGTACGCAAGTAAACAGTATTGTTATCGTTTTTGTTTGCAGATGGTTCTACTCGTATTGCCTGGCCTATTTCAATCGTGGTTGCAAGCATAGTGTTTTTCATACTAGGAATACTCATCGGACAGGCGAAGTGCTTTCCTAAACATTGCAGACATACTTATAAACGAATAAAGCAAGGAAACCAACACAAGTCAAATGTCAACGAAACGTCTATTACAGTGGAACCAGTTCAAAATGATACACCTAATGGAAGAGCCTATCGAAGCGGTGAAAACACATCGCCAACTACAAATGGAACGTTACCCAGTTTAACTATGGGTGGTGTCAGCGAAGCAGACCCATTCGACCATGGCACATGTAACGATGCAGATGGAAATTCTTGTGGCCGAACCCCAATCCCGGAAACAACTACCTAACGAAATAAAAGGCACCTCTACCAAAATTAGACAGCGAACTCTATCGTCATCAAGCGAAACGTCAGAACCAGTAGCCCTAAAACAAGTCGCAGGAAAGAAAAGAAAACAAAAACTAATTCTGGTAGGACTTTAACATATATGTTTCCACATTTGATTTGAAATGTGTCGTTATACCATCTGGAACTAATTCGACAATAATCATAATCGACACAAATGCATCGGAGTTATTATTATGAGATATTATTTTACAAAATAATATACCTAAACTAAATAGGATTTTCATCAACATTTTTGAGTGAATAAACCAAATGCAGTTGATTTTTTTAATTTGGTTTTCTTTGAAAATGTGTGCTATTAATTGACTTAATCAATGATCAAAATCAAAACATACCGTCCTCAGAGTTCTTGCCTTGAAGAAGAAATGAATCAGACAATGACACTAATATATTTATTCCTTACTGAGTCGTGGTCCTTGATTATGCGATTATAGTTGTGACCTGCCTAATGCCAATCATGACCTGAGAGGTATTACAAAGGCATTACCTGTTGTCCAATCTCATTCATTACTTAAATAAAATAGTGTTTACATTAATTAAATTAATGTCAATCATAATCGTATATGATGTCAACCCTTTATGAAAATAGATACCCATTCAGAGAATTATAAACAAAACAAACAATGAAACCACTAGGCAATTCCTAATACTTTAAATAGTCTCTGTAAGGATAGGATTTCAAGTTTACACCACGGAATATTAAGGGGAATTCTTATTTTACATCCAATGGTGTAAAAAATAAACACACATCTGATACTACAAAGCAGACTACAAATATGCTTCGAAATCTCGCATCTGTTTGATATAATACTAACCTAATTTCCCTTATTTCTTATTAGAGCGAAGATAAACTGTAAAGTTTGTTCAAACCTTCTCGAGCCTCGTGTTATATAGCGACGTTAAATTGTGTTGGGTTTCGTAATTAACCATTAACCCGCTAAGCACGAATATAAAAGCCCTTGCGTTCATTGTCTTTTCCCAAAAACAGCCCTTTGTCCCATAAATGGAATGGTCTTAATTCAAAGGAAAAACAGACCATTATATATATATAGCGGGTTAAGTGTTAAAACCCGACAGAAACATCGTCTCTGAAATCTAAATATGGCTTTTCAGTATTAATTAATATTCAAAATCGGTATGTCTGTGTTTCCTTTCATTCGTGCGATATCTTCTTACAAATGACATATATTAAATGCAGGCGTTCGTCTGTCCACGCTTATTTGACATACATGCATAGTTAAGTTTAAAGGTTACCACATCATATGTTATGTTATGTTTTTGCAGATCCGGTAATGCATGTGGTATTAAGAATAGAAACTAACAATACAGTCAACAGTAACTTCGTAAGAGACGAAACCAAAGAAACAGATAGTAAGATAAACAACCCTGCTAATGATCCGTATCCAGTTCCTGAAAGCGACAACACTAAGTTTTCAAAGGAGGAAGAAATGACAGATGTAGAGAAAGATTCAACACTGGATAACCAAGCAGGTGTAGTTGTTGCACAAGCAAACGACACAGGCGGTAGAAAGATTGCAATTGGAGAAAGCGACATAAACAATGACGATGTCGGTGGGGCACGGTTTTGAAATAGGTATTCTTTAAAGATAATTAGACCCAACGTAGGTCATTAAACAACAAACCCGCTAAAGGTATTTCAATAAATCGTCCTACACATATCAAACTAGTGGTCTTGTGTGTGTCTTATTGTTCTATAGTAAGTCATATTTATTTGTTATTTATGGAGTTTTTATTCAAATCTGTTTAATATCAATAATTTTGGCATTTCTGTTGAAAGCTCCATTTGTCAAACTGTTCATATCCGGAGCACCAAAACCGCTCAAGGTATTAACTCACTACACACGTGCTGTGGTCATGTGATGACTTTTCTAGAATACATAAATTGGCATTTCCATGGAACCAACATTGCCAATTTGTCAAAATGTTTGTTTCCAGAGCAAAGGCATTTACGTTCGTGTATAATTCGTCCTGCCATCAAATTAAAAAAATGAGGCGGTGGTGTGGATATTGCTGACAGCTTTCTTCATTGCTGTTTCATATGCATCGCTTTATAGTTTAAAATGGTAAATAATAACCCTTGACACCTTGTGCATATTTATAATATAAGTTATAAATCAATTATTATTCTAAGGTCTGTCAGAATGGCACGGGGCCGAATATCACAGACCAAGGAATAATTACTGGGTCAATATGACCACTTGATTAATGAATATTTTATTCTTTACACAAACAAGTATGACAGTTCTATGAGTATTATGAAGATTTCTCAGTATGTGTCTTAATTTCTTACCGGGCCAATACGGGCTGAACTAGGCAAGTACGAGATCATCTGGGCCCAGTTCGGAATTCATATCGCGCATGCCATAAACATCATATAACTTTAACAATTGCAGAACTAATATTAAGAGGTTATTAATTGGGGTAGGTGATATTAGTACTCGATAGACATATGAGACCCGAGAGCTTTAGTTAATGGCCTGTTTAGAACATGTGAGATAAAACAATTTTATTTTAGATAGATCTAAATTGGGAAAGTAAAACTATTTTTTATATACTTGTGTATTTCTTATGTTGTTTGAATATTCCTCTTTTTTAAACTGCATTTTATTTCGTAATTTGCAAGAATACAATACATTTCTTCTTTCATACTTTTTTATATTGGTAATTTATCTCAGGATTTGTCATTTGAAATAGGTAACCTTGTTTCCAAGCCACTAAGAACACCCTAAATTAAATTACGTTGATCGCCACTGACGTAATCTTTCTAAGAAACCGTTATAATAGTAAAGTTTTTTATTCTACGAACGGCCTTGACATTTGCTAAAAAGATTAGTCGTATGTTTTTTTAAAAAATTTATTTAGAGGTACACGGCAGTAGGTCGACAACAAATACAACGCAGTTTTGTTTACTGTTGATGCCGTAAACTTATTATTGAATACATTGAATTAATCGTAGTATGGTCAGGGTTTCGTCGGTAAAGGAGTCATCCATAGTTTTCATGTTTCCGAGTCTTTTTTTTTCAAGTCGTATTTTGTTTTACTTAATAACTTTGTTTTCAGAACAACCATATCATTCTGTAATTTCTATTAAAACATATACAAACTATTCACATTGCTTTTATTTTCCATTTCATGTGTATTCGTCACATATTGTTGCCTAGATAGATTTCAGTCCAATTCAGTATCAAACTGTTTGACATGGTTCAGCCATGTTTGGGTTTGGATATCGTCTATGTACAAATGTACGATTTGAAGGGTTTATATTGTATTTTCCTATGAAACTGATATTTAAAGTGCAAATTACGGCATTATTGTCCATTTGGAAGATAGGGCAGAACTTATTTCCATTTTAAGTGCAGATATGGGCATATCTCAACATAAAAATTTAAAATGAATGATACAGTATTTTTTTTTACACCCTTTAATATGTGTTTTTGGACCTCGAATATAGATTTTTGGCCTAATATCTAGCGTGCTTTTTCCATATGTGCTTCTTGGTGAAGTGTTCAAACTTTACTTCAGGATGTATTGGACATATTGTTACTACTTATATTAACAAATACATATTATTAATTTTCTTATAGAACTGTGTGATCGGACGGTTTGTTAATAAAATGATATTAGGCAGTTATAAGTCCTCGGTCAGTCATATTGACCCTCGGCATTTGGCCAATATGACTTACCGTGGACTAATGTCTGCACTCGGCCTGTTAAATATTCCATCGGTCGTCGGTCTCGGACCAATATGATAAACCTTGAATTAATAGATGAACCAATATGAAATCACTTGATTAGTAACATATATATATATAATTTATCTAATATTTCCATATTATTTTATTGTTACAGAGTCAATTAACACGATTAATCGGTTGAATGGGGATTTCTCACCCGTCATGTGCGCCCAAAAGCGTACCATTGGCTGTGCATTCTTCAACATTGAAGTGGAAGAAAAGCTAAACAAAGTCCCCATTATGTACTGGATTTCTAAATAAGATAAACAACCTGGAAGACATATCGGATGATCTGGAGAAGATTAATAATAAGATCGTCTCAATTAAAACAGTCCATACTTCTGTTTGTTTTACCGATATGGTGTTGAATGTGGTCATTCGAAATTTGCCACCAAGAGAATAACCTGATTGGCAGGGGCCTCAAATATGCCTGTTGCTAGCATTGAGCGCAAAGTATCGAAATCAGACAAAACAGGTGTCGTGTCAGCAAAGTTTAAAATCACCTGTGATAAGACCAAAGTAATGGCTGCCAAAGCCAAGCCGAAAACTAAAGTCACAAAACTTTAGAACCATAATTGATGTCATGATTCGTGGTAACCGTCTGCCTGTCCAAGGCTCCCGCGTGATTCAATTAAGTAATACCACTCTAAGTGGCAACCTTGATGCTAACCGAGATGCCAACGTAATGCGAAGGTGATGTAAACCTTGATGCTAACCGAGATGCCAACGTGATGCGAAGGTGATGTCAACTTTGATGCTAACCGCGATGATACCCGTCCTACTTCGTCATCAGATCGTGACGGTGGTAACACTACATCAGGACCGCGTATTTCCTCAGATCGCCGTACTGATGTTTACAATGACCGTCGGGGTAGTCGGTTGAACGTCAGCCGTGGTTGTCAAAGTGGGAGTTTTTAGGTAACCACCTGGTTTTGTAATGTTAGAAGCTGGAACAACACCACCGATAGTGATAATTATAGTTTACGCTATTCGTGTGTATATGGTATGAACTTTGACAATATTGGTATATCTGAAACGCATATTAAGCCTGAACAAGATCAAATTCTGCAAAGTTATCAGTGGTTTGCCAGCAACCATACAGATATTCCTATATGTTCTAGGACGGGTTCGGGACCATACATCTTCACCCTCTACCCCAATCAGTTTTTATTGTATTTTTGATATTTTTATTTTTTTTATTTCTGGGGACAATGTGTAGACACGTGCCGGGTGGTGTCGTTTCTTTGTAAGAAAGGAATTGAGTTCTTGATTTGATATCAGAGTTACAGATGACTCACTTGAAGGCATACTGAGGGTGAAGTTTCAAAATTGTATTACATTTCCTTGTTGAGAAAAACTCGTCTCGACACGTTATATTTCCTTGTTTGTGTTATATCCCTCTGAGAACGAACTCGTCTCGACACGTTATATGTCCTTGTTTGTGTTATTTCTCTCTGAGAACGAACTCTTCTCGACACGTTATATTTCCTTGTTTGTGTTAGATCCCTCTGAGAACGAGCTCGTCTCGACACGTTTTGGTCGCTTGCATGTATTCTCTCTTCAGAACTAATCATAAATGTCAGCGTGCAATTTTACCTTCATACAACTAGAAATGTTCTATCAGTAGTACTATTGTTACTTCCCTTGATCAAACTTTCTCCATTTGTTTTCCATTTATTTGTTAGCCTTGTTCTAGTTTTAATTAGCTTTGGAGTTGCTTTATACTGTATTCTGCCGTATCGACTTTATATCTTAGGTTTTGAGGTAGCGTTTTTCACATTTTCACTCTCTCTTCAAAACTTAACATAAATGCCAGCGTACAGTTTTACCTTCATCCAACTAGGTATGTTCTATTATTAGTATCTGATTTGGCTCTTGAGTGTCTATTCAAAGAGGTCAGTCCCTGCAACACTGCCAAACGATACGTTGTTTTTAAACAGCCTTGTATTTTAGTATTTTTTTGTTTCGTATTTGTTCTTTTCGTGTCTGTATCCCTGATGAAGGCGTAAACCGAAAGCGCTTGGGAATTTACAAACTATAGCACTGTAGAAATGTTGTTTCCCCATCTATTAATGTATTCTAACATTTTCGTATCCCCTCGGGGATCCAGTGCTTTTAAAAAGGTAATTTGTAGATGTATGTATTTTCTCATTCTTGATAACGCAAAACAATGTAACACTTTTGGAGTAGATATGATCGCAGTTAGCTTTTTAAACAATATTACTTTAATAATAAATTCTTAACTTCAAAGGTTATTTGATTTACCATTACGTCATCCCCCACCCCAACCCCACACCCCCATCCCCACCCCCACCCCCACCCGCCTTACTTCTAATACATTAGTTATACAGACTGTTAATATTTTAACGTACGGTTTTTATATCACTATGCACCTCTACCCGTTTTATATTGGCGACCGTATGATGACGTCTACCTAAATACTGAAAGAAAGATAGCGTTTGATGTTCGTGTTTAATGCTGTCTTGTTTTTCCTTAATGGCACATACTCTTGTTGCTCTGGAATCTAATGTCATATCGAGTAAATTGAGAAATGTGTTATGCTGTTAATCGAATGGTACATGGTTACTTTTCGGAAAAAAGGACTTAACTAGTATTCCTTCAACGTTTCATTATTGACAGCGTACGCGTTTGGCTCAAACATGTGAGCCATCTTAGGATGCAACATTTTGCAAACTCTTAAAATTAAATACAGTAATGAAATGGCTCAATTTTTCAAAGAGGATCTTCAACATTTATGAATTTCTTGTTACAAAGTTACAAAGTGTACTGTGATTAAAACGTCTGCTTTATCACAGTTGTGTCGTTTCTCTAACTAACTGCAACCTTGTTTTACAAAACATCTTAGGATTTCTTTGGAATATTATCTGGAATTAAGTTTGCAGTATTTACAATAGATAGCGGAAATTCCCGAGTGGCGTTTCTTTTTCGCTTCAGTATATTATTAGCTCGACTATTCGAAGAATAAAAGAGCTTATGTAATCACCCCGGAGTCGGCGTTGGCGTCGGCGTCCCACATCAAGGTTTGCGTGTAAACAGTGTTTACAAGTCTATATCTCTTACATTTCATATCCTAGTACAACCAAATGTGGCCATGGGCTTCCTTATAGCATTATCTTAAGGCCTGCGTAAGCAATTTTTGTTCCTATAATCCATGGGCTCCCAAGGAACCTAAATTCTGATAGCCCTTAAAATGTGTCTGTTTCACATCAAATTTTGCGTGTAAGCTGTGTTTACAGATCTATATCTCTTACATTTCTCGTCATAGCTGAACTAAATTTGGGAATTGGTTTCCTTATAGTATGCTGTAAAGGGTTGGGTAAGTAATTTTGTCTTCTGCAAATTCTGGGCTCCCATGGAACCCAAATTATGATGACCCATAAAATATGCAATAATGGCAGATCTAGGTTTGCATGTCAGCATGTATATATCTATAATTTTGGTTTGGGATTTCTTATAGCATTATGCATCTTATTCATACTTCACCGATATTGGGACATGGGCTCCCTCCACCACCCCCTCCCCCACTCCCTCCACCCACCCCCACCACACCTTTTTTTTTTTTTTTTTTTTACATATTTCTGTGTAGTTTTAGTCAATTCTTACACATTTATGTTGCCCCCTCCCCCACCCCCACCCACCTCTCACCACACCCTTCCCTAACTTGAAACTCTATTTATTTATTTTTTACATATTTCTGTGTTGTTTTGGTCAATTCTTATACATAGCTTCTTACACATGTATATATGCTGCCCACTCCCCACCCCAACCTCCGCCTCTCCCCCTCCCCCACTCGAAACTCATATATTTTTTTTTGTTACATATTTCTGTGTTGCTTTTGTCAATTCTTACACATGTTGCCACCTCCCCCAACCAGCTCCCCACATCCCCGACCCCCAACACCACAACTGGAAACTCGATTTTTTTCCATATTTCTGTGGTGTTTTTGTCAATTTTTATGCATAGCTAGTTTTCCCCCTCCCCCCCCCCCCTCCCCGCCATGCCCCCACCAGACTCGAAACTGGAATATTTTTTATTTTCTTACATATTTCTGTGTTGTTTTGGTCAGTTTTTAAATAGCTTCTTACACACATATATACCCCTCGCCCCCACCCCCACCCCTGCCTCTACCCATTCCACCGATCCCCCACTCGAAACTTTTTTTTCATATTTCAGAGTTGTTTTTGTCAATTCTTACGCATAGGTATGTTTCCCCCTCCCCCCACTCCTCTCCATGCACCCAATTCGAAATTGGAATATCTTTATTTTCTTACATATTTCTTTGTTGTTTTGGTCAGTTCTTACATAGCTTCTTACACACATATGTTGCCCTCACCCCACCCCCACCCCCTGCCTCTTCCCCATTCCCCCAGCCCCCCAACTCGAAATTTTTTTCTTCATATTTCAGTGTTGTTTTGTCAATTCTTACGCATAGTTATGTTTCCCCCTCCCTTCCCTTCCCTTCCATGCACTCCATGCACCCCACACTCGAAACTGGAATGTTTTTATTTTCTTACATATTTCTGTGTTGCCTCCTCCCCCTCCCCTCCCCTCCCCTTCCCTCCCCTCCAATCCCATTCCGCCAGTCCCCCATTCGAACTTTTTTCTTCATATTTCAGTGTTGTTTTTGTCAATTCGTACACATAGCTATGTTGCCTCCTCCCCCTCCCCTCCCCTCCCCTCCCCTCCCCTCCAATCCCCCGCCCCCACTCAAAACTGGATTATTATTTTTTAAATATATCTGTGTTGTTTTGGTCAATTCTTACATAGCTTCTTACACATATATGTTGTCCTCCCACCCCATATCCCCGCCTCCCCCACCCCCACCCCCACTCAAAACTGATTTTTTTTTTACATATTTCTCTGTTGTTTTGGTCAATTCTTACATAGCTTCTTACACATATATGTTGCCCTCACCCCCACACCCCCCACCTCCACCCCTGCCTCTCCCCCATCCCCACCACCACCCCCACTCAAAAACTCAAAATTGTATACACGTGTGTGTTTACTTAGAGAATGTCCTGTATATATGTATATACCAATAGTGCATACACGTGTGTGTTTACTTACAGAATAACCTGTATATCTGTATATACCCATATTGTATACACGTGTGTGTTTACTTACAGAATAACCTGTATATCTGTATATACCCATATTGTCAACACGTGTATGTTTGTAACGTCTCACAATTTACGTTATTATATATACCCTTTGTATTATCAATGGGTGCGTTTACGGTTCTCCCATCGGCAACCATGTTGGTTAACTTTGGGTTACCAATGGCCACCGATGTTAAAATTCGGTACCAACGAGGCACCGATACTACCTCAGGTGTAGAGTTGCGGGAAGGTTGGTTACCAACGTTCTGCCTATCGGCGAACCAACGGCCAACGACGGTGACCGATGGTAGTCGATGGTTACCGAATGTGTGCCTTCGGTAACCGATGGGAGAACCCTGAACGCGGCCATTGTGTATGCGTTTCTCCTACTTTAAAATCTAATACAATTTCTTTATATGTGTCATCCCTTCATATTCGTATACTTTGTCATAGAGCTGAATTTAGAATTGATATAATTTGATACAACTCTTAACATTGATGGTAAACAATTACATGTTAGTAGTAGATCTATATACGTTTGTATCATTGATAACATAGTTAATTTGTATTATGCACCAATTTTGTATTATGCACCAATGTTTTTCTATTTGCACACAGCGTGTGTGCCATAACCGGAATCATCTATCATATGAACGTCGTTATGTATGATTTATGCTCTTGTAAACACATTAACTATTGTTTGAAATACATATATATATTACTTAAATGCGAGTTTTAGCTGGTCGTGATCCCGTTATGTAAGTGCTGTGCTTTCTGTTTGACTTTACACCTGATATTGCTAATTAGTACATCTATGTTGGGAAAAACAACATAAACCACACGTGTATAAAAATACCATGTTATGATGTGACGTTTTGAGTCAACAAAATAAACAAGACGATCAGTAAAACGAACATATGGTTTTATTGAGCTGCTCAACCAGCGTCTAGAACAGTCTCAATCAAACCGAGACTGTAATATTTATTTCTTTTGTAATTATCGTGTTCGGCGTTTTCCAAATTTTAGAACATTGTAACAACTGCATAACAAACAAAATTTCCTTGTAAAGAAACACATATTTCAGCTTATGTTTCATCAAATGGATGAAACCAAATAAACCCAAACTAGATTTTTCTGGCAACAATAACAAGTACTTACTCCCACCCCTAACAAAAACGTTGACCCATGCTCACAACATTAGCCTTTAGGTAGGGACAATGTAATAGGGTTAGAGAATGCACCAAGTCTGCTGGTGGGAACTATGAGCAAAATCATCCAAATGCCTACATACAATATAGATATAAAAACCGAACAGGAAAAGCAGCATTCAAGGATGACAGTCAACAACAAACACACATAGAAACAAAGAACACATTTAAAGATGAATAAAAGGTCAAGTAAGACATCACAAGCACAAAAGGGTTGATAACAGGGTTACCGCCTTGGTACGGTCAGTGGCAAAAAAGGCCGCTGGGGGTTTAAACCAGATTCTAGGGTGCACCAAACCTCACACTTACCCTACCGTCAACCCACTAAAACGGGACAGTGTAAATAAAGAAATCCCCGCCATGAACTATTCTCTAACCAACAAGGCAGCAGTAACAGGCAATATAAGTAAAACAAAAAGATGCTCGTGTATATATAAATACCTAAAAACAATAGCACATGAGAAAAACCATTGAGGGCACGACAAGACAAGACTGCAGACAAACATCAAACGTCCCGTCCTTTTGGGCTTTAGGTAGACGCCATCACAGGGTCCACAGCCTATCCGGTCAATGCACAATCAAAGAGGAAAGCATAGTGGCGAACTGTACCAAGCATGCAGTGCGTTGCAAAATTATAGGGTCATAACCTCTTTTGATAAACCTTTTAACAAATTTAACAAAGTTAGTATGAAAGTGATCATGACCAAGGATCTTACGAAGTTTGTAAATCACGTCACCATAGAAGTCCGGTTGTGATAGTCCTTGTCGCAGAAGAGTTCTTAAATTACTTTTATATTTGGAAAGAAGATCAGGGTTACGATAATAAGATTTTGCAAAGGTTTGACGAAGTTTATGGTAATGGTAACCCTGATGGAGTAGCTTTTTAGTTATACAAAGATTACGAATATTAAAGTCCTCAACTCGAGTACAAGCTCTAGAAAAAACGAACAAGTTGAGGCACATAGACTCCATAAGAAGTTGCTCGGAGAACATCCCCATTTAGATGGGGATAATTAAATATAAAATCATCTTTCTTGTCATATATTTTGCTACTTATTTCGCCATTTTCAAAATAAGTTCAATGTGTATGCAGTGGACACGAACACCACAATGGCAACATTGAATTTTAAGGACTGTTTGTCCGCCATTTTTTAAGAAAAATAACCATATAATAATTAGCAGAAATTGTGCCCTATATATGGGAAAAGTTTACTCAGACTTGTTTTGTTTTTATTGCGAAATAAACTGTTTTACAATGGTGCTCTTAGAAATTTGGATGATGTGATAAAATGGCTTATTTTATTTCGAAATGATGTCTCGTCTGCTCTCGCTGGATAAATGGACTATTCTACGGACCAATTTATTTTACATAAAAAACAAAACAACTTCGAGTAAAATTGTGTCAAATCTTTCGGATATAAAGGGCACCCTTTCTGCCATATAAGTATTATTTCTGATATTATGTTCACATCAATGGTGTCGAATAACTGTCATATTCTCTATGGGTTACATTGCTTATGCCTAAACTATGCATTTGGTTGAAATTTCACTTGGTCATATCCAATCCATTTTGTCTTCAATAGTCCTTAAGGTAGTGGATTTTAATGTAGTAGCCGAGACGTCGTCTGATGGCGGGCAACATCTTTGCAATATATCATCCTAATGTTTACATCAATACAAGTAAAATACAACTGCACCTTTGAACCGCTCCACGAACTTGGCCTTAACGGTAGAGTCAAGAGGGGTTCAAACGAGACACATCACGTAGTGGTGGTCAAATGTTTCGAAGAGGACAAGAAATTCAAAATTGCACTTTTGACCTGTTCCACGACCTTGGCATCGGTGGTAGGTACACACGCAGGTCAAAAGCAACACACCGTCTAGTGGTGGGCAATATTTATGCAAATTATCATCCATGCCCCTCCACTTGAATGTGAAACAGATACAATCCCACCTTGACGGCATTTGCGCTTGACATTAAAGGTATGAATCACAGGGTCAAACGCGACACATTGTCTGGTATAGGGCAAGTACCATCCACATCCCTGCAATTAGTTCAAGGATTATGAAGCGGAAGAGCGACTGATACGGAAAATCGGTTGGGGAAATCGTTGACATCTAAGTTAGACGCCCTACTTCTGTTTTCATTTGGGTTTTAATCTGGCGTTTTGTGAGAGAGGGGTCCCAGGAAGTGGATAAGTCTTACGACGGCTAAACATTTGTTCGGATAAGGTCAAACGAAGACTATGGATAAGTATGAAAGCGGGCGTTTATAACAGCACAAACGCATTTATTTTCTTATTTGATACCCCTGTAAGCTTCTAGCTTCTTAGATACTTTCCGATATTGTTTTCCCTTACTTGATGGCATACTTTCCTAGTACTTTGCCGGTACTTATAGGGAACCCCCACCGGGGAATAAGTAATACTAATGCTTTCAGATAGATCATCTGTAATAAAAGGAATTCGGAATTGTAAGCTAAAATCTCGGCATATCCACATATATTCGGTTATATTTTTCAACAAATGTAATTGTGTTAGCGCATCGGGGGCTGGCTTGCCCAAGTGAATAGCGCGTTGGACTTGTAACTGGCCCCGTGTTCAAGCCTGGCCGTTGTCACTGACTTTCGTCGGTGTGTTCTTGTGCAAGAAACTTTCCCTCAGTCTCGTCCGTCAGACGGGGACGTTAACAAGCGGTTCAGTTTCAGTCTATCCTCCGACCATGTTAAATAACCATTGTAAGCTTTGGAATCTATTCGATAGTAAGAGTAGGACAGGTTCCCGCATTCCTATGTATCCTTCCCCTCTCTCTGGCAGTCGGTAGCGCGGCGGATTTGTAACCGGAAGCCTCGGGTTCAATCCTCCGTGGTGTCACTGAGTTTCGTCGGTGTGTTCTTGGGCAAGACACTTTTCCTTAGCCTCTTCCGTCGGATGGGAACGTAAACCGGGCGGTCCCGTGTATCGGTCTATCCTCCGAACACGTTAAAGAACCATAGGCATCTTTTCGATAATAAGAGTAGGGCAGGGTTCCCGGATTCCTATGTATCCTTCCCCTCTCTCTGGGGCGGCTATAAATAACCTATACTGTGTCGATGAGCCGTTAAACAACATTCAGTTCAATCAATTGTAAGCGCATCAGAACAATGTTATCTTAATTGGCTCCGAGACTATTCGAGCCAAAGATTATTCAATAGGCAGTTGTGCTCGCGCCCAATACATAATTGTTATTGAAATAAATAAGGTGCATGAATATTGTTAGGAACTGAGTATGTTACATATATACTTGTTCTCATAAATTACATGATTACTCCCATTTGTTAATTTTCTCCATCTGCGTCTTTTTGTAAACATTTTAAAAGATTAATAATTGAGATAAGTAAGTTAATATTTATTTTTTACACTTTTATCTGTGAACGATTGAGATTTTTCATTGAAAAAAACATTACTCATTAAACATTACTCCCTCGCATACGCTCGTTCGTGAAAAAAAAACACACGTCTACCATCTCATGAAGGATTTCGCTATAATCGATCCCAGCAGTTAAGTAATCTCTATATCTTAGTATGTTCACTGCTCATACTGGATTTTTTTTATCAAACAGAACAAACAAGGTTTTACGCAAATTTAAAATAGCTGCCGAGAGAAAATAGCATTATTTCTGGGTAGGAACTGGGAACAAAGTTTAACATAATAACAGACCAAGTCACGAGTGTTAAAACAATATTCAAAAAAAGTGTTGTCACGGAGACGTAAACACGCCATGACCGTTTTTTTTTTACCAGACACTTTCTTCCCAATTTGTGCTACGCGAATCCTTGACATGCCTTACAAATTGATTACATAATTATTCACCTTTGTAGCACGACGTGCTAAAGTACACATCAGCACAGACATAGAATTACTCACATGTATGGGATGCGTTTGCGTTAGCTGCATTACAACAGAGATAAACTGTTCATTGCTACCATGTGTAATTATAAGATTTCGTTATCAAAGTGAAAAAACTCAAAGAAACTATTCATTACTACCTTACCATGTGCAATTACTAAAACAATATAAGAGTCGCTGCCGTTCCGGCCGTTGTCACTGACTTCCGTCGGAATTTTATCGGTAAATAAAACACAGTTAGTCGTTCCGGCAGCGAATTACTGCAAATCCCCGAGAATGGTACATTTGCATGCTGCTGTGCTTCGAGCGCAATCTCGTGTGTGCATTATTTAAGAAATAATAAATACGTACCTGTGTTTTATCGGTGTAAAAAATACAGTTAGGAGTTCGGATGCGTAGTAATTAAATCACGAGTGTGTTTGCACAAGTGATTTAATTACTCGCTTCCGAACGACTAACTGTGTTTTATTTACCGATAAAATTCAGATTTCGATTCTAACACACAATAACCCCATTGTTTACGCTATTGTGGGGGCACTATATATTATCTGGGAGGGCAAGGTAATCAGGCTGTTATGTTTACAGCTGTCCCATTGGGCCCCTCCGTATGCAAAGTTCTGCGCGGTATAATATGTTTAAAGACACTAGTAGTCACGTGACAAACAATTAAGTCATTGCTTACGTCATATATCTTGCGCTGTATGACGTCAAACGTTCTGAGGTTGTTCAAGATGCTTATTAATGGTATATGTACAGATGCATATGATTTTATATGGAGGTAGGGTGGGAGGGGGGGGGGGGGGTGGGTGGGGGGGGGGGGTTGTCTTCGTGACGTATATTTGCCAAGTGACGTCATGTAACGCGGCGCTTCCAACGGATGAAATATACGCGGGGAATTAATGGAACAGCTGTATTTCATCGTAGAATAACATACAGTTGTCTCTCTTCTTTGCGTATATGAAAGGATGCACAGGTCCTGTTATAATATAATATAATGAAAGGATATCATTAAGATTACAAATTAAAGAGGCTGTTCATATACTCAAGAAAATAACATACGCCAGAAAAATATATTATATACTAGAACTTAGTTATAAGTAGTTATTTTCGATAAAATATCAAATCTTTCAGTGCAGCAGTAGCAAAAGAATTTCTCTATATCACTTGTACTGATAGTATATAATACACTGTATAATAACAGGGTTTGATATTAACAGTTGTCCTCTTGTCCTGTGCCATGTATATTTTACTGGGGACAAGTTAATTGTCCAAAGTGACCTGTCCTACAGACATCTAAATTTTATAACAAGAAATGAATTTTACATCTTTAAAACTTGTGACTGAAAAAATGTCAAAACATTGGTAAATGACATTGTAAATGACAAATAAAAAACATGTTGTTTTCATTGGTGGAATGCAACTGAGGGAATGCAATGTCACTTTCATGATTGATCTTGTTTTTGTATCACTTTTACATGAAATGCGGGGACAAGTAAATGGTGTAAGTAACTTGTCCTAGTTGCTGAAAAAATGTAATATCAAACCCTGATAAAACCTAGTTAGACGTGGTTTTGTTGCAAAATTTAGCTTAAATTCCCTGTTCTGATGAAGTTACAACATAAAAGAGCTATATTTCTGAAATGCGTTGGTACTTATCCTTCAATTTTACTACATAACGTTGGTACTTATCTATGGCCGTCGTAAGACTTATCCACTTTCTGGGACCCCACTCTCACAAAACGCCAGATTAAAAACCCTTAGTTAGTATTAAGAGACCAAATAGAGACAAAATGACTAACAGAATGAATGTTTTACATGTGCATGTCATTATTATCGTGTCAAAATTACTGTATAATTGAAAAATCGACGAAATGCCAATTGTTGACACGGATTTTTCCGATCCGCCCAGTTCAAAACGGATAAAATTTGCCTAAAACACTATTAAAATGAAAAACATAAGATATGGATGCGAAGAAAAATATTCAGGGAATCTAACAAAGCAAAAACTAATTATATAACGAATATAATATTTAAATAAGTGACAAATATTGAGCGTACATGTAATGTGGCGCGTCTTTCCCGTACCCGCGTATGGCCTTATCCGACCCGCGTTCATATTATACGGATACCGGGGGTGAATATGGAAACCTTGGAGTTACATTCGAGTTCATTTGCAATTTTTCGTACACTTCTTCGAAGGAATACGCGAATGTATAAGTATGAAATCACTAATTGTTCGCCATTGACACCAATGCTAAAATGTCACATCTTAAGTTACTGATTTGCTGCAATTTTAAAACAAGGATGGATAATGCAGCAGTGTAATTTTCATATAGAAAACTAATATTCCATTTGAAAAATCCCCGGAAAAGGTGGGGTCACAGGACATGTAAAAGTGTTCTTGCCAAACATGCCAAGGGTACAGCTGTTTTATTGATAGTTGTCCACAAAGTGTATGCATAGATTCGAAATTTCTAAAATGTTCATCAGTGATCCAGTACAATCTATTAACACGCTTCTTATACATAAAGCAACAAAATCGAATAGAAATGGTCAGTTTTCCCCACCGTATAATGCTCATTTCTATCAAAATAGGGGGGATTACTTTTTATTATAGGAACTACATTCGAATACACATCGAAGGTTTACATGCAATAGGTGGTGGTAAACGTGTATATCGAAGGTCAACATATTGGTTACGCAATACTAGTAAAATTCCTTTTTATGAATAATGTTTTTTTCTTCTAAATTATCATCTATATATTAAATATGTGTGTATCATTGTTTGTATATGCTCAGGGAGGAAATAAAGATTACTACTACTACCAGTTATATCTCTACACCTAAATTAATTTACGTCTAACTCATTCTTCGAACGAAGACAATTATGCATAGGATAGAGGCCATGAAGAGACATCTTTACTATTAAGAAACCGTTTCTTAATGGTGAAGATTTCTCTTCATAGACTATATCCGGCTTTGTGTTTGCCATATGTGTATAGAAAGTCTCTATATAGGTTACGCTTTAAGTATAGGATAGGACTATGAAGAGAAATCTTCACCATTAAGAAACCGAACGGGAGGGAGCGTGGTTTCTCAGTATAGAATAGATCGAGGCTATGAAGAGAAATATTCACCATTACGAAACCGAAAGAGGGGAGCGTAGCGACCGACCGCGGTTTCTTAATGGTGAAGATTTCTCTTCATTGACTCTATCCGGCTTAGTGTTTACGATAGGTTTTATCACTAGTCTCTATATAGGTCACGCTCTAAACCATGAAGAGCGCTGGTAGTAAAATCTTCATGAATAAATGATGCAAGTATTTGAAATTCTTAGCCAAATGGCTGCATTTATTCTTGAAGAATTTACTACCAGCGATCATCGCAGGTTAAAGCGTGACCTATATATAGACTATCTATACACATAAGGCAAACACGTACTAACGGAAGGTAGAAAATAAATTATTTATGATTATCTGGAAGCCTAAACTTGTTCTATTAATAGAAGCACAACGCTCCGTTCAATGTTCATACTTGAATAACCTAGGTCCAAGAGACCACTCATTTATATAGTGACAGATCATTCTAGTAAAACGTACTCTTTCGAAATCCAGGGTATTTATGCAATCATGCTTACACAAATAGTGTACCTGATGTTCCTATTTTTTGGCCAACGTGTGGGATAGTCTAAAGATTATCAAGGTATGCGAATGGGTTAGGCCACACGTTCATATGTCATTAGTAATCTCCCTTATACAACTTGAAGACACAGACCTAATCACAGAACAGTTTTAATGGCATAACTATATAGATACCGTATAAATATTATTAACTATATTTAAAATATATAAACATTTAAAGTTAATTTACATAAATTTCAAACAGTGATCGCGATATATTTTAGAAAGACGATAATAATAATAATAAGAAGAAGAAGACATATCTGTAAGAGCAAGTCATAATAGATGTTATTAAATTTTATGTTATCTTTACACACTTTTAAAGAAAAAAAACATGCTACGAAAAATGTATAATAATGATAATAATAATAATAATAATAATGATGTCTCGCCTTTATTATGTTACACACGCCAACATACAGTTAAAATTCTGTGTAATATATACACGAGAAAAAGAGCTAAATGTATTTGTTTACAACAAAATATTGACTTTTAGCCGTGAAATAAAAGTGAAATTCCGCAGTGTGAGATTTAGGCGTATTTTCTTTCTTTACACAGGATGCTGGAAATAGTGTTTAAATGTCGAAAATGAGGGTTGAACTTATATCGTTAGTTTGGAAATGGTTTTACTTAGAAAATGCGTATTGGAAAATCGGTCGATTACTCAAATATTTTTGGAATTTATATCAAATTGCTTAAATATATATTTTTTTAATGTGCTTTTTACGAAGTTGGTAAGAAAGTTATATCATTATCCGAAACGATGCTATGTTGGCGCCGTCTAAAGGTATGCACTGTACACAAGCTGATAATAAGGCACATACTAATAAAAAAATACATATTATATTTCGATTGGGCGGCGGATTTGTAACCGGAGGCCCCGGGCCCCGGGTTCAATCCTCCGTGGTGCCAGTGAGTTTCGTCGGTGTGTTCTTGGGCAAGACACTTTCCCTTAGCCTCGTCCGTCGGATTGTGGACGTAAACCGGGCGGTCCCGTGTATCGGTCTATCCTCCCCGAGCACGTTAAAGAACCATAGGAATCTATTCGGTAATAAGAGTAGGGCACGGGGGGTTCCCGGATTCCTATGTATCCTTCCCCTCTCTCTGGGGCGGCTCTAAATAACATATACTGTGTCGATGAGCCGTTAAACAACATTCAATAATAATAGTAAACGGGTCACACTCATGAACGCATTTAGTTGTCTCACATCCGAATGAAATAAAATTGGTTATTTCCTAGAAACAACAAATGTTATGATGTCGATTAATACAAAACAATATTTCTTGCTCACGTCAAAATAGCTTTAATGTATATGTTTTAAAATCGGGTTATCAGAGTGCTCAAATTCTATTTATTCCGTATTAGTTTGGTATAATATTTTGAAATATGTTAACATAATACGGTTTAAAAAAGTGTTGCATTATATGAGGCTGGATCACGAACCTTCAAGTAATAGACTATAAACGACGTTGAGCCACAAAGTCGTATTAAATAAGAATCATACAAATCGTACATCCCTGTCAAACTATTGAATTCACAGTTATCTCACTTGGTAAAATCATCAGCCATTCCCGACCATAGTATTCCATTATCTATATTTAGTTTTAGGTAAACCCGTCTTAAACAACGATATAAATACGCTCACTCGTGTCGGCATGACTCATTAGTGTCAGCATTAATCAGTATAACGTATTGTAGTTTGTAAAAGTGCAGGTATGTAATGTAATAATATGAATGCGCTTAGATTCGGGTGAGATAACGTAATTATATGAATGAATATCGATTCGGATAAGAAAATAGAACACGGAACTGTGGGAAATATTTGTGTAATGGATTAATGTTTTCCCTTCAATCGCGTTAAAGAAAGAAAGCTTTAGGCTAGAGACGATATTAGTGAATAACATATTTTATTTCATCGCGAAGTGAGAAAACCTTACATTTTCACGACTGCGAAGCATCGGAATTGCAACCAGGAACTCGACACTCTGAGCTTCGTCCCTGGTTCAGTGGTTACAATTCTGAACCTAGGGTGAGATTTCCCTATCTCACATGGATACTCATGATGGATTCTTATATTCCATCACCCATGTAAAATGCGGATAACCTTATCCGGTATGCAAAAAACTACATGTTGATATGTAAGATGTACAGCATTGTTAAGCGTATAGAAGCATGTGTTTATTGGGCGCGTATTACTTTTAATACTATTTGGTCATATCACCTATTCGAATGAGTGATATCACTGATTCGAATAGTCGATATCACGCATTCAAATAAGTGATATCACCGATTCATTCTGAATGTTTGATATCACCTATCTTCTATTCGAATGAGTGATATCACTCATTCAAATCAGTAATATCACTTGTTCAAAACGAATGAGTGATATCACCCATTCGAATAGGTGATATATCTGATTCGAATAGGTAATATCACCCATTTATTTTGAATAAGTGATATCACCTATTCGAATCGGTGATATCCCCGATTAGGCAAAACAAAAATTACCTGTGGCCCGACCAACCCTATTTTAAGGGGCCGACCCTACAACTTTTTATGAAAAAAAAAAAAAAAAAAAAAATTCTGAACAATGATTTATCACAACATATCAAGGTAAACTGACATCACAGAGAAACACTTTCAGTTGTATAATCAACTTGTATGGGGTTTATGAGATAAATACATGTAGAATCTCATAATATTTTGCTCCAAAAAAAATAATTAATAAATGCCTACCTACCGACCCTAATTTTTTAGAGCATGATGATTTGGCTGATGATCTGGAGTTAGTATGCGGAAGTATCGAAGCAGGAAATAATAGTCCACAGCTAATAAATAAAGGTATTAGCATAATCGATAAATTATTAAAGATAGGCGCAATATCACCCAAAAAACATGAGCAACTATTTTCTAAATATTTTGATTAAATCATTGTCTAAGTGTAATTATAGAAGAAGAAGAAGAAATTTTATTGACAAACTATTACATAGTTTTTCATCATATAAACATACATTTTACAAATATAATTTGACAACAATAATAAGATTAGTACAAGTTCATTTATTTATGCATTAATATGGGAAAAAAAGAAGAAAAAAAGGAAATATATCCCGGAGAAAAAAATAATATATATATAGGAATCAAAATCTAATATCTAATACGGTACAATAGAACAATTGTATTATATTGAGGATGAACGAGATTATAAGTTATTTATCATGGTACGGCTTAAAGAGAAAGCTTCTGAGATATATTTGCTAAAATTGATAACATCTTTTTTGTTTGTTGACTGAAGGAGGGCAATGAATTTAAACATACTAGGCCTATGGCTATACTATCGTTTTATATATTTACTTCTGATTGTATTATAAACAGGACATATTAACGCAAAATGGAACTCGTCCTCTATATCATTAGTGTAACATATTTGACATATCCGTTCGTGTCTTTCTAACCTTTCACGAGAATACCTCCCTGTCTCGATCCTTAAACTATGAGAGGACAAGCGTAATCTGGTTACCACACTGCGATCGCGCCTGGTATGCAATACATCTAGATAATTGTCATATTCAAAATGATGTTTAACAGATTTGTAAAGAGTTAGCACTCTATTCGTTTCAAGGTCGGTTGACCAGTTTTGGACATAATTATCTATTTTCGTTGTTTGTATATAGGTACACAATGTATTGCATTTAATGAGCTTGGGTCAAGCCTTGCATACAAGAAACCACTACTATTTAGTAATGACTTGACTTTTGACACCCATTTTTTTAATCCCTTTTCACAGTCAGATTTTGCGCTTTCATACACGTGTTTTATAATAACGTTATCAGTATTGACCGCTCTTAGCCAGTATTTAATGATACTAACATGTCTATTTATATATAACGGATAACGGCCCAATTCCCCGTATACCCCTGCATTACTTGCCGATAATTTTACACCAAGAACTTGTTTACAATACTTTAAGTGAATTCTTTCAATTTCCTTGGATTTAGTAAAACCCCACACTTGACTGCCGTAATTAAGAATAGAACCTACAAAAGCATCAAACAATTGTAAAGCTGTTTTCGGTTTTAACTTGTATTTCTTTATATTCATTGATAGAAGGTTCATAGCTTTAAGCGCTTTACCACATAATGTTTGTTGGTTAAGCGTAAACGACCCTGTATAGTTGAACACAACTCCTAAATAGTTAAAGTCGTCGACCACTTCGAGAATGGTACCGTTATAAGACCAATTTTCAGTAACTCTGGTTGTTCCTCTGTTACGAAAAACCACCACCTTAGTCTTATCTGTATTTACCTCTAGGTTCCATGTTTCACAATAGTTATATAAGTTATTTAGACTACTATGCAGGTCTTCTATACTTGTGCCTATTAAAATCATGTCATCGGTAAGAAGCAGAAGGATAAGAGATATATCATTAAATGAAAGTCCGCTTTTAATACTTGTATATAAACATAACTCTAGGTCTTCTAGAAAAAACGCAAACATTATCGGCGAGATTATCTGTAATTATACATGAGAAACAAAGAAGAATTAATTGATCACTTGATCAAGTGTAGCTGCATACAGACGCAGTTATAAATTGTGCGGTATTATAAACATAACCTTACAGATTGCCAGTGGGATAATTGGTAGTACTGCCGCATTGGCATTGGTTCCGGCAATTCCTGTTTTTGTAGCCGCAGTTGGTGCAGTTCCTCCAGTTGTTGCTGTTTTAGTAAGTAAAACAAGAATAGCAGAAAGAAAGACTTCGTTAAAAACACATCATACAACTTCTATCATATGTCCAAACAACCACAGGACTAGAAAATGACGAGGAGATAATTAGGATTGTCTTTAATAAAATATTAGAAATTCAAAAGAATGATAATTTCACAGAACCTCTGGAAATGTATATGAAAAGATTCAAGCTTAATGGAAATTAACCTAGTAGAGATGCTCCTACGGAGTATCTGTTCAAGTTAAATGGTCATAGCATCCAGTCGTAATTCAACTTGTTTCCATATCCTATCGTACTTTTCTCTGGTTGATTTTGTTTTAATCGGTTGTGTTTCTTTTTCTATTTTTAATATTTTAAATATTTTCTGAAAAATGTATTCAAATTTGATTGATCTTTTCCGACCTTCTATTTGATTCAAAACCTTTACAATTTTGTAAAACAAATCTTCAAATCTTAGTCTATTTTTAGAAGACAAATCATATACTACCAAGTATTTATCTAAATGGTACTTTCTGTGGTAAATAGTTTTCTTTCGGTTTTAGTTGTAACCTGTAATGAGATTATAACCATTGTGAGTGCCACAATTAAGGCAAACACGCTCGTTATCAAAAACTTCACACAAGTATCATTACAATTCACACATGCGTAAGTACACGTGTAACACAGCTTGGCTCTGGTACACTATTTACAAAGCTTCTTTTTATTAGTTGTGTAAAATAAAATGCAATCTATGAACACCCCAGGAGGATCAATAATATCTAAAACTCTTTTACAATATTTGCAATTCATTATATTATACTATAGAATTATATATTTAAATATAGGCTTAAAAAATAGTATCTTATGTATTATTATAATGGCACAAGTAGAAAAGGAAATTAAAAACTTTAAGGAAGATCAAATGACATATGCCCAAACGGTTGATTTTGAAGATATGAGTAAACTTGACAAAGAGGTAATAGTTTTTACAAACTTTCAAGATCTGACTGAGCGAATTATAACCATGGCACACACAACAACTAAAATTATCATGGAAAATAAAAAAACAGATATAAATAAATTACATGCTTTTTGCAACAAAAATATTAAATTAGCAACTGATACTGTTCCTGAGATTGCTTTTATGACCTACTATCAGACTTTGTTAACTGGATAAATTTCAATAATTGTTTTGGCTGGTTAATTGAATATAACATAATCTATAATATATGGAAACTTATGAAGAACAAATTTACAGAAACGAAGACATTATGAGGCGACATTTCGCAACTAAATTCGCCGACGGTGAAAATCAAAAAAGCGATATTGAAGCTTTTGAAAAAGACTGGAAGATAAAAACTCAGATTGAGTATAACAATGCTGTAAAGCTTCTCATAGATAAGGCAAAAGAAGAAATTAATATAATTGAAAAAGAAAAAGAAGGAATGATAGATAGAGATATCAGATGGTTTGAAAGTGAAAAGCTTAGAATACTTCGGAAAGGAGACCCCTTGTGGAAAGATGGCCCTCCTTTTGATTTTTTAAAATATAAATAGTATAATATATAATATATGTAAAGTTATGCAGAAAAAGAAAGAAAACACTTTGAGGAGGGAAAAAGGGCTCACGAGCAGGTAGCTGCATATTAACAAACTATTTTGGCTAAAGCAATCAAGGATATTAAACTATTTCAGAAAACTCACATGAAACGATTGGAAGATGATATTACAGCTTTTAAAAAAGATTGGGCAGTAAAAACTGAAACTGAGTGCGGCGCTGCCATAAAGCTTCTTATAGATCTAGCACTAAAATAAATTAATGTTATAATACGTACTATATAGAAACCTTAATTGTTCAAGTCTCGGTAGAATTTATATTTTTCCTACTTCGCACTTCGTATTCTTGCTGCTGTAAACATGCCATTTAGTGCATTTCTTTGAATTCATCGTGCAATCCACAGCATTAACACACGGCGACTTTATCTTTTTTCTGATATATGTATTTTATGTGGATTTTCGTTTGTTAAGTTCACTCGAACATCATCTGAAGCGCATATGAAAAGCGCGATTTTATTGGTTGAATTTAGTTGACCTTCTCATGAATATTGATTAGATAAAAGGACGATCTGAAATGACTTTCAAGGCAGTGATGTCAGATCGTATAGCGGAGAGCATCAAAGAGTAATTAGGATTTGATTTTAATGAGAGTGAGAGACTCTTTGACATACATATTGTCATTACGTGGTTCCGCATTAAATCCATTAATCGATTGGAAAGGGTATATTTGCAGGATTTTATAACAATAAATTATTTCGACAATAAAACACGTTTAAAAACATTAGTTTAATGAGAAAATGTGACCTGTTGAGAATTAACTATTAAATGTTTTAATTTTACAATATGCAAAGTTTTAAACCGAAATTAATATTTTATTTCATACCCCAGCCAACCCCGTTTTCCCTTCATGGAGAAGGTGTTGGATGGGGTATGAAAGTTAATACTCGGACCACGTGATGACTATTGTTGTGATGCAAGTCACGTTTCCTACTTCTTCTAACTGCTTAACATTTGACCTTTTTAATTTTATTCATTTTAACCAATATCGATCAGTTGCAAACATCCAAATTTATACAAATATGTGTTATTTACATTTCATTTAGTCCTTTAATCTCCATTTCAGAAGCAAAAAGTAAAACAGATTGAACCATATTGCGGGAGAAACACCTTTTTTTCTCCAATTTTGAGAATCCAAAACACTACTGGAAACAAAGAACAACTTTAAAGATAAATAAAAGGCAAAATAAGACATCACAAACACAAACCGCCTTGGAACGGTCAGTGGCAGAAAGTTTCGTGGTAAAATATTCACTTTAGAGTAGGCCTCTAAATATATCCACGGGTATATATGAATCTGCCTTTTTACGAGTACTCCAACACTGCGAGATACACCGAGCGAGGAGTCAAAGTATTACTTTGGTGAAAATCTGTTGTGTTTGTTGCAAACAGTGTCTAGATATTTGAAACGTTTTGAGAACTGTGTACTGAATACGTTTTGACTAGCTCTGCTCTGGACCAAACACTATAAAGTATACGAAGTTGTAGTATGGTTGGTTTCCTTTGATGAATGCAAAACGTTATTAAAATTAGAATAACTAAATGGAGGAGCTATACCTTCCAATAAATTGGAATTAAGCGAACGGTAGTCATTCTAACAGGGTTATTAAGTTAACTACCAAACAGATCGAGCCTGTCTCAGCTCGTTGTTTATTTAAAAACCTCGGTGTGGTGTTTAAATGAACCATGTCAGTGAAACCAGACTCTATATTACTTACTAAATGTTGATGTTGAACGTTTTCATGAACAGACTCAATAAAACCAATCTTTGTGACTACAATACCGCAGAAGCCGGTGTTAGACGGATTGAGAGAGGTTGCACCTTATTCACCTCTCATGAACAGACTCAATAACACCGAGTCTACTACTTAATAACACCGATTCTGCTACTCAATAACATCGAGTCTGCTACTCAATAACACCGAGTCTGCTACTCAATAACACCGAGTCTGCTGCTCCCTTGGATGTGAGTATTGTGCCAAGGGATCCCTTTTTCATCATTTATCATACAAATTGGTAAACTTTATTTTGCGACACCAATACAGTGCACATGGCGGTATTGAATCAAGAATTGTAACACTTGTTCAATTGATTCACCTCACATGAAAATATATTCTGTATTAAACACAACATGTACATGCTTATTCCCAACATATACCAGTAAATGTAATGCCTTGTAATAAAAGGACCCGTGACTGTCTATTCATTGTTTGGTACCATAATATTATTTAACATATAACGTTACGCAAAACTATTAAATACCCGTCTTTATTACGAAGTGTAAATAAATACCGAAAAGGGATACCTTTTTTCATTAGTTTGTCATTATGTTTACTAGTTGGTGACGACCTATGTGGAAGTGACCATTTCCCCTTATTTCTTGAAAATATCGGCCCTCCACTTCTCAAAAAAACGCAACGATGGAAATTTCGCAAAGCTGATTAGGATACGTTTCAATCTCTTCGTGAGGAACAATTAAAGCCTTCCGTTTTCGAGGATGTCGAAGACGCAACTGCTCTTTTTACCAAAATCCTTCATGATATAGCTGATCAAACTATTCCAAAAACCTCGACAAATCCAAAACGCCCACATAAACCATGGTACGATGATGACTGCAAAAAGGCAGTCAGCGATCGTAAAGCTGTATTGAATGCTTTTGATTTGCGGCCAACTCAAAATAATTTAGATACTTTTAAAGCTTTTCGTGCGAAAGCCCGTCGTACTATTAAGGATAGCAAGAGGAAATCCTGGAGATCTTATGTCTCCAGGCTGAACTCTCGCTCATCGCTTAAGGGACATTGTCCGGAAAATAAACAGTAAAGGTAATTCTAGTTGTGTAAATCATCTCAAAACTGATAATGATGATATTACATCAGTCATAGATATTACAAACACTTTGGCAGAAACCTTTTCTAAAAACTCTTCTTCTGAAAACTGTCAACCAAATTTTCTAAAATATAAGAAACTAAAAGAACAGAAGTAGCTGAATATCAAGTCTAAACATTTGGAGAAATACAATAAACTGTTCACTCTCAAAGAACTTTGAGAAACCCTTAAAAAGGCTCATGATGCATCAGCTGGTCCTGATGATATCCATTATCAATTATTAAAACATTTACCTAAAACCTGTCTCTCTACACTTCTTGATATATTTAATAAGGTTTGGGTGACCGGAAACTTCCACGATTCTTGGCGGGAAGCAATCGTTATTCCAGTCCCCAAACCTGGAAAGGATCATACGGACCCAATAAATTATCGCCCTATTGCTTTAACGAGTTGTATAACGGTCAAACACATCTTGTTGGAATGTGTAGACTTCGAATGGTTGATAAGTATAATAATACAAAACATCGGAGTATTAAAATGACACCAACTGAAGCTAGTGACGAGAAAAATAAAGTAATCAAATTAAGCAAAAGTTTAAAATAGGGGATAATGTTAGAATCAGCAAATAAAAAAAGAACGTTTGAGAAAGGTTATACCCCAAATTGGACTGAAGAAATATTTGTTGTTGATGAAATTCAAAACACAAATCCTGTGACATACAAAATAAAAGATTTAAACAACGAAAACATTGACGGAAGCTTTTATGAATTAGAAATGATAAAAGCAAAGCAAGAAATATTTAGGATTGAAAAAGTAATACGACGTGATTACGAAAAGAAACAAGCATTGATTAAATGGAAGGGTTATAATGAGGATTTTAATAGTTGGGTCTCATTTAAGGATATTGAAAATATTAAATAAGGGCTTAAAAATAATAACATATAATATTATTATATAATGGGACAAGAAAGATTAGAAAAAAAAGTTTGCAGAAAACTTAACAATTTAAAAGATAAATATAGAAGAGAATTGATGAGAAGCAGGCAACTCCGAGTAGAATATGAAGTAGTTCGTGATGATTTTATGGACACTAAAAAAAGACGATTACTGGTTGAAATGGATAATTATGAACGCGAGCTGAATAGTAACAGAGAAGAGCTTCTTGAACTGAAATACAAAATAGCAAAGTATAGGAAAATAAAATACTCCATGGTAAAACATGATATGCAGAGCGATGATGAAGACTACTGCCCGGTTCCGTCTGACATTGCTTAACGAGTTGCATATGCTATTGAAAAACTTCGCCGAAAGTAGATTCGACGAAAGTAGACATAAAATAAAATTGCGCTCTCCTAACGAGTTACAAATGTTATGTTATTAAAATGGCAAACCGGATTGATTAGTAGTATAGAAACTGGTGGTACGAGGCGGAGTTTTCCAGAGCGGGGTTGCTTGAGAAAACTGTTGAAATATGTTGAGGTGTTGATTTAGGCGTGACTTACATTTAGAACTTAGTGGTGTAAATGAGAGTTACGCCTGAGTAACCCCTGGCATATTTCACTAGTTGTTCTCATTCCCCGCGAGGGAAAACTGTGCTCGTACCACCAGTTTCTATACTACTTGTCTACCAGTGTCCTTGATGCTACTGATGACATATTTCAAGTTTCACTGTCCAGTGGTTGCAGAAATAATTGGACTTGGCAAACAACTGAAAACCAACGTCGACGCAGACGTTGAGTAGATCTACGTTAGCTCTTCTTATTCTTCGAATAGTAAAACTTAAAAAATTAATCCTACAAAGAAATGAAAAAAATAATATTCCGGCTGAAAGGAACCCCCCCCCCCCCCCCCCCCCCCCCCCCCCCCCCCCCCCCCCCCCGTAAAATAAATTGTTTATTATTATCTGGAAGCCTGAATGTCGAATCACGTCTTCTTCTATTAATAAAAGCACAACATCATACTTGAATAACCTAGGTCCAAGAGACCACTCATTTATATAGTGACAGATCATTCTAGTAAAACGCACTCTTTCGAAATCCTAGGTATTTATCATGCAATCACGCTTACACAACTATTGTACATGATGTTCCTATTTTTTGACCAACGTGTGGGATAGTCTAAAGATATCATTTAAACATTATTAAGGTAGGCGAACGGGTTAGGCCACACGTTCATATGTCATTAGTAATCTCCCTTATACAACTTGAAGACACAGACCTACTCACAGGACAGTGTTAATGGCATATCTATATGGATACAGTATAAATATTATGTAACTATATTTAAAATATATAAACATTTAAAGTTAATTTACATAAATTTCAAACAGTGATCGCGATATATTTTAGAAAGACGATAATAATAATAAGAAGAAGAAGACATATCTGTAAGAGTAAGTCATAATAGATATTATATTAATTTTTATGTTATCTTTACACACTTTTAAAGAAAAAAAAACATACTACGAAAAATGTATAATAATAATAATAATAATAATAATAATAATAATAATAATAATAATAATGATGTCTCGCCTTTATTATGTTACACGCCAACATTCAGTTAAAATTCTGTGTAATATATACACGAGAAAAAGAGCTAAATGTATTTGTTGATGCTTAACAACAAAATATTGACTTTTAGCCGTGAAATAAAAGTGAAATTCCGCAGTGTGAGATTTAGGCGTATTTTCTTTCTTTACACAGGATGCTGGAAATAGTGTTTAAATGTCGAAAATGAGGGTTGAACTTATATCGTTAGTTTGGAAATGGATTTACTTAGAAAATGCGTATTGGAAAATCGGTCAATTACTCAAATATTTTTAGAATTTATATCAAATTGCTTAAATATATATTTTTTTAATGTGCTTTTTACGAAGTTGGTAAGAAAGTTATATCATTATCCGAAACGATGCTATGTTGGCGCCGTCTAAAGGTATGCACTGTACACAAGCTGATAATAAGGCACATACTAAAAAAAAATACATATTATATTTCGATAGCGCGGCGGATTTGTAACCGGAGGCCCCGGGTCCCGGGTTCAATCCTCCGTGGTGCCAGTGAGTTTCGTCGGTGTGTTCTTGGGCAAGACACTTTCCCTTAGCCTCGTCCGTCGGATTGGGGACGTAAACCGGGCGGTCCCGTGTATCGGTCTATCCTCCGAGCACGTTAAAGAACCATAGGAATCTATTCGGTAATAAGAGTAGGGCACGGTTCCCGGATTCCTATGTATCTGGAAGCCTGAAGTTGTCTCACATCCGAATGAAATAAAATTGGTTATTTCCTAGAAACAACAAATGTTATGATGTCGATTAATACAAAACAATATTTCTTGCTCACGTCAAAATAGCTTTAATGTATATGTTTTAAAATCGGGTTATCAGAGTGCTCACATGCTATTTATTCCGTATTAGTTTGGTATAATATTTTGAAATATGTTAACATAGTACGGTTTAAAAAATGTTGCCTTATATGAGGCTGGATCACGAACCTTCAAGTAATAGACTATAAACGACGTTAAGCCACACAGTCGTATTAAATAAGAATCATACAAATCGTACACATCTGTCAAACTATTGAATTCACAGTTATGTCACTTGGTAAAATCATCAGCCATTCCCGGTTTTCCAAAATGGCGTAAATAACTATATATAATTACGCAACCATAGTATTCCATTATCTATATTTAGTTTTAGGTAAACCCGTCTTAAACAACGATATACATACGCTCACTCGTGTCGGCATGACTCATTAAAATAAAGTCAGCATGAAACAGTATAATGTATTGTAGTTTGTAAAAGTGCAGGTATGTAATGTAATAATTTGAATGCGCTTAGATTCGGGTGAGATAACGTAATTATATGAATGAATATCGATTCGGATAAGAAAATAGAACACGGAACTGTGGGAAATATTTGTGTAATGGATTAATGTTTTCACCTCAATCGCGTTAAAGAAAGAAAGCTTTAGTCTAGAGACGATATTAGTGAATAACATATTTTATTTCATGAAAACCTTACATTTTCACGACTGCGAAGCATCGGAATTGCAACCAGGAACTCGACAGAGCCTCGCCCATGGTTCAGTGGTTACAATTCTGAACCTAGGGTGAGATTTCGCTATCTCACATGGATACTCATGATGGATTCTTATATTCCATCACCCATGTAAAATGCGGATAACCTTATCCGGTATGCAAACAACTACATGTTGATATTACCGGTAAGATGTACAGCATTGTTAAGGGGGCACTCCTCAGTTTCGCATGAATGTCCATTAAATCAGAAAGAAATCAACTAAGCATCTTTTAGGTCCATGGATGGTCTTTATAATAATTATGAAGCACATGTTTGATGTTTTTTTCAGTTTTGATTACTTCTAAGTTTATTTTGGTGTATTGGAATATGCATTCTTTGGGTTTTTTGGAGGCTATAAATAGAAAAATGTGAACCAATCAAAAACTTTCTAAAAGTAGTTAAAATGGCTGATTTTCACTGACGAGGAGGTCAGCGTGGAATAACTTTTTAAAATGCCGGACTAGGTATATAAAATTTAACATTTCCTGATATGCAAGAGCATTATGAGTGCAGACATGACACTGATATGTGTAGGAAAAAAATTTCTTTTTATTTATTGATATTTGAAATATTGCTAAAAATGCATTTTTATCATGTTTTAAGGGGTGGGGTAATCTTAAAGAAATGGGACTAAAGTTGTACAGAAAATGCTTTTTGATACTTTTATTTGGTATGGAAACATGGGTAATTTTATTGTCTTCTAAGAAATGTATGACACAATGATGATTCGATTTATTTTTGCTCAAGGATTCAGGCTAAGAGCTTGTCATGGGTTTGATGATTGAGAAATGTACATTAAACTGTGGAGTGCCCCCTAAGCGTATAGAAGCATGTGTTTATGGGGCGCGTATTACTTTTAATACCATTTGGTGATATCACCTATTCGAATGAGTGATATCACTTATTCGAATAGGCGATATCACGCATTCAGATAAGTGATATCACCGATTCATTTTGAATGCGTGATATCACCTATTGAATGGGTGATATCATCTATTTGAATCAGTGATACCACTCATTCAAATCAGTAATATCACTTGTACAAAACGAATGAGTGATATCACCCATTCGAATCGTTGATATCCCCGATTACCAATTCAGAAATAAACTCTATATAAATGACTGATTCCATCCAGGGTCCTTGTAACTAACTAGATAGACCTACAAAATCGTCGTCTGCTGCAACATTTGGCAGTTTTTTTCGTCATCGGTCGGCTTTCATGTTATGGTCGCATCAGCTCTTGCAGCAATAAATGCGGACATTTCCCCCCCTCCCACACACAGCATCAGGGGTATATACCCTACCAAACCTCACTACATGGCCCGATCCAGATGATGGATTTACTTTTCTATGTCTTTTCTATTATTTTATATTATTTTATACAGTCATTCAAGTTGTAGGTAAACATACCCTTCACCAATTACACTGAGAAACACAGTGGACAGTTATTATTTAATTATTACAACTAACCGTTAGCAATACAATAGGATTATTACTAGAGTAACGTGTTCTGGAAGTTTGTATCTCCTCGAGTAGGTAAATGCCAGATCAAGGAGAGGCGGAGCCTCGAGTGTGGTCCTGATCTGGCATTTACCTACGAGAGGTCATACAAACTTCCAGAACACGTTACTCTAGTAATGATCCTTTTATTATATACCTCTTACACAGCATTAACATAGAAATATTTGCATTGCTATTGCATACACATTCAATAAATCATTATTTCTCGATAAAGTGCAGCGACAAAATGCATGTAGTTTTAAGGTGTTGGTGTTCATTGGTCTGACCTACTTGTTTTGTTTGTATGAAATAACGTCGTCTTGACGTTCTTGCTTATAGTGGCGTAAAACTTGCTTAAATCATTGGAAAAACCGCTGTTCTATTTTTAGTAAGATAGTGATACTAATTCTATTTTTAGTAGCATATGGATAACCTGTAGTGTGATACGGGTTGTTGTATTCCATTGTAAGAAAATGAAGGTACTATGTATATATTATTGATAGGTATATACTAATATATAATACCAGGGAGGTATAACGTTCTCACTGATAAAACTCTAGTAATGATCCTTTTATTGTATACTTCTTACACATCATTAACATAGAAATATTTGCATTGCTATTGCATACACATTCAATAAATCATTATTTCTCGATAAAGTGCAGCGGCAAAATGTATGTAGTTTTAAGAGGTATAATGTTCTCACTGATAAGACTCTTGGGGGGAAGTCTGCATTTTTCTTATTGTAAAAACGAATAAGTGATATCACTGATTCAAAACGAAAGGGTGATATCACCTATTGAATGGGTGATATCACATATTTGAATAAGTGATATCACTGATTCGAATAGGTGATATCATCCATTCGTTTTGAAAGAGTGATATCATCTATTCGAATTAGTGATATCACTCATTCAAATAAGTGATATCACCCATTCAGTAGTTGAAATCACCCTTTCGTTTCGAATCAGTGATATCACTTATTCGAATCAGTGATATCACTGATTCGAATAGGTGATATCACTCATTTAAACCAATACGGCGCCTCATATGTGTACGCGTTAACAACAGTTTTACAGACTGATTCATATGTAAATTCAGGAGTAGTTTAGGGAAATAATCTCGCACCCGCTATTTTCGAGATGTTCGTGAACGACATAGCGGCAGAGATATAGAGTTTAACAACCAGTGTTTTTGAGATACGGGAAATATCTCCCGAGATAGAGAAATGGTCCCGATATAAGAACGAGTGCGGAGACGAGTTCTTATATCGGTGCCATTTCTCTACCGATGGAGATATTTTCAGTATCTCAAAAACACTGGTTATTAAACTATATATTACATAATTTAAAATTATATTTTATTAATATTTCTAATAATTCACGCCTTTTTACACCAGTTTGCACGAGAACGCCAAGACAACGTTATGTCATACAAACAAGTAAGTGGAACCGGAACTCTTCGTTAATTTCCGTAATCGTCATTCCCTAGTGCCGGAATCTGACGACGACGTCCGTAAAACAATCGGTACGTCATTTGGCGTTCCCGATACTGACGGAAAAGGCCGAGCAATGTTCCGTACTGGGATATATCTCCCACACTTGAGATATTTCCCAGCAGAGCAAATGAGTAGATATAGCATTTTCTATTCCCAGTATTTCCTATACAAATTAATACAGACAAATATGTAATATAAACGGTTTACATCTTGGTGTTTCATTACTCGATGGTGAAAGACTCAGTATACTGATGTCTGCAGATGATTTTAATAGCGGAGAATCCGATGACCTTCAACGTATGTTAAATGTGTTACACAACTGGAGTTGTAAAATGGCGTCTTTCAATAAATATTGACAAACTTAAAAGTACACACACGGCATGAATATATGCTACGTGAAGCAGGCGGAAGGGCGCTTTGGGCGTTGATAGCAAAGCACTTCGCAAATAAAGGACTTAACTTCGACACCTATGAAAAGATCTACGATTGTACAAGTGTTCTGGTTACCGATTCTGTACCAGATAGCTTTGTGCTGAAGTTTGTCCAATTTGTCATATGTTTTATAGCCCCATACTATAGCCCCATATAGTATGGGGCTATAAAACATATGACAAATTGGACAAACTTCAGCACAAAGCTATCTGGACATTTTCCGGACTTCGCTTACCGCTCTTGACTATGAGTCAGTTTGGAATAGTCCATTGTCGCGACGGCTTTGTGACATACTACGGTTATGGTGCAGACGTGTAAGACTACCTACTAGAAAAATAGTCATCGCGTATTGCTCTGGGACATGGAAAATACAATGGTGCTAAGAGAAACTTGGTGTGCAGATGTAAGACATATCTTAGATCATTGTAACATGTAACACTTCTATGATTTGGACTTGACACAGAATGTGACCGTAAGTTACTTGTCTGAAAGAAATGAAACAAACGATGAGACAAATTGCATCAAATAACTGGCTAAATGAGTTGCAAAACGCACCAAAGCTCAGAACATATACTTTAAAGACTCGTAAGTATGTGAGGACTTAATAGACAACTATCGCTCAAGCAATGGGCCGGCACTGGCAAGATTCAGATGTGGAGTATTCCCTCTTGCATTGGAACTAGGCCGGTACAGGCGTCTGCAGGTACCGATATCGGGAACAGGTTATGTTAAAAGTGAGGTGACGGTAGCGTAGCAGATAAAACACACTTTCTGGTCGTATGCAGCTCGTATAATGAACTAAGAACGAAACACTTCCAACACTGTGATAGAACCGACAGCGAAAGAGACATAATCAAGCGCATAATGGAGAAGGAGGACAGTAAAATAATATCAAACTTTATAATAGAAGCATATGCCGAGCTCAATGTGATCTTTGTAAATCAACTTTAACAGCTAGTAACCGAACAACGTGTGTGTTAGTGACAAAAGATTATTATAGCGGTGGTTCATAAAGCACAATAAACCCTAAAGAAGTAACAGTTTCATTATTAAACTCTGAAATTAGCGGCATTGGCTATACAATTATAAGCATAAGTAATGAACATATGATTCTTATATAAAAGGAGCCACACATCATTCTCATATAAAACATTATATCATAGGAGATTCATATAATTTTCAATGAGAATAAATTTCGATTTTTGAATCATACACATTTTCGTGTAATTTTCATATAATTTTCATGAAAACATATTTGTCAACCTTTATACGATTCTTATAGACAATGTCTTATATAAGAATCGTATGATACTTATATGTGGAAAAATTGGTAGTGTAGTTAGTAGTGGTAGTGGTAGTATATAATCCTAGTAGTAGTAGTACTAGTAGTACTGATAGTGGTGGTGGTGGCGGAGGTGGTGGCGGTAACAATAGAGGCAATATGTTTATGTTGTGTATCTTTTTTAATATTACAGAAAGAGGCCGTATACGTGAAGACAATTCGAATTTGAAGGAAGACTTAGAAGTTGACCATTTGCATAAACAACAAACAACAAACATGGAATCGAGTGTATACCTGTTTATCCTTGTGTGTTTTTGTATTCTACAACACAATGCAGACGACGAAATAGCATACGGCATAGTAGCTGTCATTCTGAACAAGCTAGCTATCATTGTGTCTGAAGGTGACAGTTCTGCATTTTTCTTTCCGCGGTACAGTGGAAGATTACCCATAGATCATGGTTACCGAAGTATAAGGTTTACCTTAAGCAGAAATGTGTATGTGTATTTCATAATCTTCATTCTCTTTGTTTTCCTTACAACTTCCCATGGACCATATTATAAAGATTCGTGTCTTATCAACTTTGACACAAACTGGACAGCTACATTTTACAATAAATCTGAAATTTGTAACACAGAAACACTGGCGAAAGTTAAAGGTAATAATATCGATAATGTGTATGATGTTTTGTTTGGATTCAGAGGACACCCACATGTATCGATATCAACTTACCCTTCATCTATGGATAGATATTTTCATGACATCACCAAACATGGTGCCACCAAGCGTGACTTGATGAAGCACGAGTGGGCACGGTACGAATCATTCCGAGATTTCCCAAAGACATCCCCGATGATGCCAATGAGGCTGGCACAGTCTGGATTCTATTATAATGGACTTGGAGAAGAAGTGATTTGTTTTTGTTGCGGAATTAGAAATACAAAATGGAGCTCTGGAGAAACTGCAATTCAAGTTCATAAAAGACTTTCACCAAAATGCCGTTTTATCTGTGGTGATGACACTAGTAACGTGTCAATACACGATCCAAATAATGAAAATACAGAACCCAATCATACGGAAACTCAAAGTGGTGCTAACGGTGGTCCAGACGACATATATGCAGATGATGTAAAGAATAAAGTTAATTCCAAACCAGAAAATAACATAAATGCCGCGGCAGCAATTCCTGACAAAAGAACAAACTGTTCTCAAACCACAACGCCTACAACAAGCAAAATCATCGACCCTTTAACAGAACGTAGAAATCAATCACCAGAATATCAACAAACTAACCAAACTTCACATAATTCTATAAGACATAATCCAAATACAAAGAGACAAACGCAAAGCCAAAGAACTATAAGACCGGGTATCAATACTGCTCTTGCTAAACATCCTGACTATGCGGTTAAGGCTGTCAGAACATCGTCCTATATGGGTTGGCCATCCCACCATGATCAAGGGCCAGAGGAACTAGGAGATGCCGGATTTTATTATACTGGTGAGTATATACTGTTATAAACTAAGTTTAAAATGTGCATCTATTGAATCGGCTTATTGCCAAATTTAGTTGATAAAGATGGATTACGCTAACGTTATGTATATTTTCACTTATGCTTCATAATGAATAATTTGATGTATATTCTTGGGAGTTTCTCAATGTATAGGTATATTGTAAATAAACTGTACGTTATTAATTGAATGAACTGCATTTAAATTTATTAATCTACAGTAAAAAAACTGTGTTGACACTAGTTAAAGGTTATAACATAGGACATGAAATTCCTTGTTCAAACTTTTAACAGATTTATTTTGACCACTTACAACTATACATGTCATTGGCGATTAATTTGATCAGTTGTACAATTGTTCAATGTCTCAGCGTAGTGAATTAATTAGATTGATTTATTCGCACAATATGGTATATAATTATCAAGGATACATATATATCAGAATGCAAAGGATTGATTTAAAGTAGCTATCCCGCCAACAACAGCCAAATTATGTAAATATATGTTTACCTTTTCTAAACCTACTGACTATGAGGTAGATATATAACTTACATAATTTGAGAATATAAACTCTATAGAAACAATATAAATGGCTTTAACCAGGCTAAACCACAAAACTGGAGCTTTGAATTAAGAGTTACCAACTCATAATTCGCTTTACGCATTTATGAGTAATTTAAGAACCTATGAATAAACCTATACTTTTAATTGGCACATACAAATTATCATATGACTGAATCCCTGGATAGAGTTTTGATAAATCGTTTTGTAGTGAAATTTTGCCGTTATTTGGTAGGATAGTGCCTTTAAATCATTATACCCTTTTCTTGACGGGTTGGTTTATAGTCGATGCTTACAAAAAAGCTGTCATTGCTGAAATCTTAAAACAGCATCATTATAGTTCTTTCTACTTAACAATGACGTGGTGACTGTGTAGGTGTGATGAAGTCATGAGTTAGTAATATAAGTGTGATGCGATTGTAGGCATGTGATGTACGTGGTGTAAGTATTCCTTAACATGATCAGACAATATAAAAATACAAACAGTCATTTCAATATCCAACGATTGAGTATGTGCAGATGATGTAAACTTGATTTATTTCGAAATGTATTCTGTATGTCAATTATGATACAATACATTGTTGATAGGAAGCTTACAGAATTTCTCTCCTTAGCATGTGATGAGCTGTTAAGCATGCGATGTGGTCATGATGTGGTATACATACTTTAAACAGGACCACACTTATTAAAATCTATAAATATGTAACACGGATGTTGATGTATTTCTTTTGTGCAGGTTCCCAAGATTGTGTCCGCTGCTTTTTCTGTGGCGGTGGTCTTAAGAACTGGGAGTATGGAAACAGTCCCTGGATAGAACATGCCAGATGGTACCCTAACTGTGCCTACTTAAGACATTGTAAAGGAGAAGAATATATACGAATGCACCGGGAAGTGCAACTGGAGAATGGAGAAACAGAAGAAATAGAAATTACACGGGGAGACTCTACTGCAAGAGGAAGCACAAACGCAGTAAGTATTTTAGAAATTCGACCATTTTCTTTTCTAACAACGTTTCCATAATAAAATATGTTTTTGCAATTATCATTTGCATATGCCATTAAGGATAATTGAACAGTCTCTTCCCAAAACAGGTTATACTTTAAAAATAGTATTCGACTCAAATCTATTGTTGACATTATAGAAGTCATACACACTTAATACAAAAATACAACGTTCAAGTATATTTAAGAACTGGGGGTTCCCCATTCATTGCACAATGAGGTGACACGTAATAATCAGGATACAACGTTCTACTATTTTTAGAACTGGGAAACCGAAGCATCGCATAATGAGGTTGCACAGTATAATCAGGATATAAATAGTGCTGTAGCAGAAAGTGTACTAGCTATGGGGTACAGTAGGGAGGTTGTACAAGATGCCATACAGACATTCAGAACCGCACATGGTAAGTGTTGTTGCTTTAACATGCTTTTTGTTTTGTCTTCATTTCTGTTAAACAGTGTCTATGACAGTTTTCTTGTACCATATTGGAAGCTTTTAAACAATAACCAATTAGCAACTAAAACAATTTGGACACTTTATGCACTTCTTTAATGCTTGTAAATACATTAAAGTGTAATTTTAGATAAAAATGAAAATGACAATTTGTGCATGTGTGCATACCGGAATATGGGGTTAGGTAATTGAGTGTATGTGCAAGACAAGGATAAAGCATCACCGTTGAACACAAAAAGTAATTTTGAAACGTTTTGCTTTAGCTCTTCATCAATGGATGTTTAAAAACTGTTTATATCAGTACTATATATTAAACATCGAGCAAATCCACTGCACTTATGCAAAGCAGTCTATATATCGGACATTTGTTCTTTACAGGAAACAGAGACCTTACAGCAGCAGCTCTGGTTGAAATCATTCAAGATGATGTAACAACTGAGAATAACGTTACCGAGCATACAAGTGACACATCGTCTGCAAACGAAACAAGTAATACTGCTCAGAATACACGTGAGCCTGAAAGTACTACGAGTCACCAAATACAAACTACTCCCAGCATGGTTGTTTCTAGTGGTAAACCATCATCACTGAAGTACCAGTCTTTACCTACAGATGATGTATTACAGCAATCAAGAAACAAATCTTTAACAAAAGGAGGTATGTATAAATGTGTGTTTAAATTTCTAAAATGTCATACTGTATTGGAGGCATTGGATCATCTTTCTTATATTTTATACTCGTTTTTAAACTTGTTTTATAACATTATCTTCGTGCGTGTTAGTGTTATTTTATCTTAAAATCTTACAATTAATTTTATTAAAAAGCGAACTTAAATATTTTATATAAAATATTAAAGTAAAACAGATCATGTATGTCCTCATTTAGTCAATCCGAAAGGAAAAAAAAACTTCTTTAGGCTGATAATCAATGTACGAGGGGCGTTCAATATGTAATGCCACTATGGTCCTAAAATTTAATTATGGTCCATTGTTGTAGTATTAGAAAATTGCAGTATGTGATCTGGTGATTTAACTGATGTGTTGCTGAACAATAGATGATATAATCGATACAATATTTATCTACCTCAAAATATACGTATATGTTTCCTATCGCATAAATATACGATTTTTATGTATATTCCTTACCACATATTACATATATATAGTTTAATGATAATGTGAAAGTTGGTGCTCTTTACAGAATATTACAGAATATTTACAGAATATGTGTGCTGTGTTTTATGTTCTAGTTATTTTCATGTTATATTAATTTTCATATGCTTCATGTATATCACATGTTTAATTCACGTCTTTCTATGCCCCGCCACGAAAGTTGAACCCGCATATAATGTTACCATTGTCCGTCCCGTACGGTCGAAAATAAGTTTTACATACAAATTGTTCGTCGGTTTCTTAGACAACTGAAGCCGTTGAGCTTTCTTAGTTAATCCATGTTTATATGTACAGTATATCAGTATGTACCAACCAAAATAATGGCATTATGAATGACCACCTACTTTTCGCACTTCGTTAGTTTAAATTCAAGTTGATGGTTAAATCCATTTCTGAGACACCAGAAGCCGAAGATTTTCAAATTCGCACATGTTTACATCTACATACAATAGCATATGTTCGTACCAAAGGTTAATATGGATTACTATAATCTACTTTCTCAATTTACATTCAAGTGATTGATTAAGTCTATGATTCTGACACCAAAGGTCATACAGCTTTCAAACTTTCAAAAGTCATACACAAATATACATCGACGTGATATCAGTATAATCATTAATGTGACTGGGTGGGGTATCAAGTCATATGTCTACGGCTTGATATACAATTTATCAGTGTGGGAGCTTGATATACAATGTATCAGTGTGGGAGCTTGATATACAATGTATCAGTGTGGGAGCTTATCAGTGTGGGAGCTTGATGTACAATGTATCAGTGTGGGAGCTTGATATACAATGTATCAGTGTGGGAGCTTGATATACAATGTATCAGTGCGGAAGCATTATACAGTTGAGCATTGACTTCACTGCTACTCGTAGACACTGTCGTGATATAATCGACTTTACATATGTTCGTGTACATACATATTTTACAATACAAAATATATTATATGTAGGGAAAGAAGTGAGAAATTAGTATATATTATATAATTAATGTATATGTATATATATAGTTCGTATAAGCCCAATGTCTATTTATTTTTAGTCACTCCTGTACTCGGTGGGGGCCACTTTCCGTCACTTATGTAAACATAAACTAATTTTTCAGACAAATCTATGTATCCTGACAATTTTTACTCTATTTTTTATTAGGTTACCTCTTCCTGGAAATTTGATACCAAAGCATTTTGTTTTATATAAATTATCGAAGTGGCACGTAACCTTTTTATAAATAGACTAAAACTGAGAAATCATTTTGTTTACAAGCCCAGTTTCCGTCATGTATTTTATCGAGTGATAGATTCAACTAGGTCAAGATACAGTAAACTTTTATGAATTAGAAACTTGTTTGCAAGTCTATTCAACAATTTCATTGTAAAAATGGTATGTTTGCATTGTTTCATCAGTCACATCGATCGTTATAACAATGCGCCTGGTAACGTCAATGTCAAATGTTCAACGACGACAATTTACAGTAACTCTGTGTAAATCAAACAGATACAGGTTGTACGAGTAGCTTTGGTTAAACTATATAACTGCGTTTGCTGAAGAGTGATAAAGATATGACGTCATTACAGCGTTATTTTTTCAATAGTTTATTATGCGACAGTATGCGTGCGTATCCCCAACACCATATAAGGAAGTAAACACATTTTCCGTCCCTTTCGTTTTTGTACCGCTTATTTACTTTTTGGTTGTTTTTCCTGTTTCCAATCTTCAGTTATAAACATCTGACAATAAGTGACATCGCATAAGTAATTTGCAATGTAAAATATTTTTTTAAATGAGAATGACGGAAACTGGGCTTGGATGGAAACTGGCCTCTAACGAGTACACTATTATTTTTGCTTTAAAGGGACACACGGTAATCTTGATGTTTTTTTTAAACTCACGGCGTCCCGTTACATTAGTTTTTCAAATTCACTTTGCACCAACAATATATTTAAACCTATGGTATACTAAGACTGGCAAATAAAAACTCAACATTTTATTGAATGATATGTAAGCAGGTTTGAGGTCAAAATGTTACTGGATAAATAAATCGCGACGCCAATGTCAGTGTTTGATGTACATTTCAAGATTGCCGTGTGTCCCTTTAAGACTTTTCACAAATACAAACAGTATTTCATGTTACTGTCGTTTTGTATTTTCATACATTAACCACAATGTTTTTACATCTTTTTATTTAGAAGAATCGGATATGCTCGTTATGCCATGTTTGATTATTTTTTAAAAAGAAAATATTTACAAGGCTCAGTTTGTATCGTCAAGTTTTATTAACTATAGATTGTTTAAAAAAGAGTTCAAGTTGAATGACTATTTCTCATATCTGTCTACATAGAACTGTCGAGTTCTCACAGAATTTACAACTCGAAACCACAGGCTCCGTATTGAAGTTGGGAGGTGGTCAGGCATTCCTGTAAATTTAATTGGGTTTTACGACGCACCAACACATGAAGAGGTTAGATGGCGCCTTACTGGAATGAACATGCCAGGCTCATCAAGATAAAATACGGAAAATGGGCCTCGAACCTTCAAACTTGCAGAACTGCAGAGTTGCATCGGAGGTGTCCGATATTTTTATTTTTTGATTCATTTTGTTGGTTGTTTTTGTTTTTCGTTCAATAAGAAAAGCGTTTGTTATAATATGTGATGGTAAATCTGTCTTTGTAAAACTAACATAATACGCTTTTTAATCGACCAGTTTTTGTTTAAACAACCAGGATGCACCTGCATGTCTTAATAAGTTAATGTGCATTCATTTATCCGCACGCGCTTGTAACTATTTGAACGTTTCCTTATATACGGAATTTAATATCAAACACGTTTCGTTGACTTTTGCTCTAGAAAAGTCCTCAATTTCTTCCTATCTCATATATTTTCTTCCAATATTCTCTCTACGTCTGAACTACTGAAATTGATATGCGGCCATGAAATCTAAATCATTGTGTAATATATGGTTATACCTCTTGTTGCTATATTTGTAGGCAGCCTGAATGAAATAAAGAATTTGAATTTTATTTTGAAGATTGATTATTGTTGTATGCTTATTGTTTTTTAGCCATTCTTTCATCTTTTTCAAACTGTAGTTTTAAATGAGTGTCTGTTGTTTTCATTTAATACGCATATTTTAATCAAAATACTGGTTCCCTGTTGCATTACGATAATCTACAAGCATATTGGAATACAACAGGGAACCAGCTGTTATCGATCAATCATTTACAATACAGAAACGTTGCAATTAACATGCTTTTATTTATTTGTGGTATTACGTCATATCTACTCATTTATACTGTGATATGAATGAATATATATATTTTTATGATATAGCGAATATATTTGCATAATTTTGTTAACATTTCTTGTCAAATATATTCACAACTTTCACATGACATTATCAAAATAATTGACCAATCAGTGATCAATAAAATAAAACACCTCCACATTCTGGTAGGGGGTAAACTCGGAGTTTATCATCGAAGTTCATCAGCATGTATACCTGTATAAAACGAATTTCTAGTGATAATTATATTAAAAGGTTTATTTTATGTTTCCTCTTTTGGTGCAGTCTGATTTTGAAACACGAAGATGGGTACATTTAAATCTAAATTATGAATTATGGTTTAATAATTTGATTTTTCATATAGAGATTGAGGATAAAATCCGAGTAAACCCCTTTATTATAACCTCACTTTTCGCAACATCTCGTACACTGCTTCGCAGCAGGACTCGAATGTAATACGCAGGTTTCCATATTGGTTACGTCATACTAGCGTGACGCGCGTCAGATTCCCGCCAAAACGAATTTGCATTCAAAATCAAAGTTATCTTCAGCGTTTTGCAATGTCATTTAGCCGATTGCTCCATCTATAGTTTATTTACGTGAAAGCAGTGATAAAACCTTCATCTGTATTGTAAATAACAAACATGCAGCTCAAATCACACATCAACACGTGTGGCAAGCGGCCATATTGTGTATGTAGCAACAGCTTAGCAACAGTGCACTAATTACTGTACCGTTGCATTCCGGCTAACAGAATGTGAAGATTTTGAACATACCGAAGCGCCATGATACACACGAGGCGGGATCCCGAGGAATGACGGGATTGGCCGAGCGTTCACGATTGTAACCTTACATGTGTTGAAAATGACGTAAAACACCATACACACAAATCACCTACTGAATATCTCAACATCTCGGATATTTGTAACTAATGACAGGATGTGAAAGTTATGAATATTACCGCGTTTAACAGTGTTTTAATGTGCACCGATATAAAAAGGTAATATGGCGCCGACAGGAATGGATACTCCAGTTCCACCCTCTATTTAGATCAAAATAAAACAAGAAAATCGATAGAATCGATGGATGCTCCTCGAAATGTATCCTCAACTTATCATATGGCCTTGTATCACTCATCAGTATTCAATTTGCAATTCCATAAGTCGTTTTTGATTTATGCTCCAGACAAAAATTACAAGTATAAAATGTAGATCTCTGCACTTTTTCTCATTGCCCTTAATTATTGTTTGAAGTTTCATTGCAGTCCCATTAGTAGTTTTGTACATCAGTAGTTTTTATACGCTCGTTTACGGCTCTAAATAACCTATACTGTGTTGATGAGTCGTTAAACACCATTCAATTATACGCGCCCGTTTGAAAAAACGGGACGTATAATTGTATGAGGTTGTCCGTCCGTCCGTACGTCCGTACGTTCACTTTGGCATTCCGTACGATAACTCCAAAAGTATGAGACCCACCCTCGTGAAACTTCATAGGTATATTGCCCTAGGTGAGAGGAGGAACCTATTATTTTGGGGGCCAGTAGGTCAAAGGTTAAAGTAACGGTGACCTTATATGGAAATATGCATTCCGCACAATAACTTCAAAACCATAACACCTACACTCATGAAACTTCATAATTACATTGCCCTAGGTGAAAGGAGGAACCCTATTGTTTTTTGGGGCTAGTAGGTCAAACGTCAAGGTCACGGTGACCCTATATGGAAAGCATTCCCCACAGTAAGTTCAAAACCATAACACCTATATTCAAAAAAACTTCATAGATACATTGCCCTATGTGTAAGGAGGAACTCTATTGTTTTTGGGGCCAGTGAGTCAAAGGACAATGTCACAGTGAACTTATACGGAAATATGCATTCCGCACAATAACTTCATAATCATAACATTTACTCTCATAAAACGTCATAGGTTCATTGCCCTAGTTGACAGGAGGACCCCTATCGTAATTGGGGCCAGTAGATCAAAGGTCAAATTCACAATGACCTTATATGGAAATATGCATTCCGCACAATAACTTCAAAACCGTAACACCTACACTCATAAAATTCAAAGGTACTTTGAACTGAATTGGGTTTTAAGGCGCACCAACACATGAAAGGTTATATGGCGCCTAACAGGAATGAACATGCCAGGTTCATCCTCCATTTACATCAAGATAAAATATGGAGAATGGGCCTAGAACCTTCTTACCGAACTGCAGAGTTGCTGCAAATTCTATAGTAGGCACTCCATTTACGATGGAGCCAAGTTTCCACGTTTGCATAGGTGGTGTCATGATAAAGACCTTGAATGGGTATGATAACAAATGACAAAATGAATATGAATGGGGGGGGGGGGGGGTCCAACCCCTCTGCATGTACGGTGTATTTGTGAGATTGCAGTGGTTGTATTCTACCCCGGCAACACGGGGATTCAAAGGTACGTTGCCTAGGTGAGAGGAGGAACCTATTGCTTTTGAGGTCAGCAGGTCAAAGGTCAATGTCGCAATCACCTTATATGCAAATATGAATTTCGCATAATAACTTCAAAAGCGTGACACCTACACTCATAAAACTAGGTACATTGCTCTAGGTGAGAGAAGAAGAACTATTGCTTTTGCGACCAGTAGGTCAAAGGTCAAGGTCACAGTGACCTTATATGGAAATATGCCTTCCACATAATAACTTCAAAACCATAACACCTACACTCATAAAACTTCAAAAGTGCATTACACTAGGTGAGAGGAAAAACCCTATTGCTTTTGGGATTAGTAGGTCAAAGGTCAAGGTCACTGTCATCTTATATAGAAAAATACATTCCTCATGAAAACTTCAAAAAAGAAACACATACACTTTTAAAACTTCAGTCGTACATTGCCCATGGTGAGTGGAGAAACTATAATGTGTTTGAGATCAGTGGGTCAAAAGTCAAGGTCACCGTTAACTTACGAATTCCACATGATAACTTCAAAACCGTAACACTTACACTCATTAAAATTCAAAGGTTAATTTATTATGGTTCAGTGGGATAAAGGTCAAGCCGGCCATGACCTTATATGAAAATATGCATTCCTCGCGATAACTTCGAAACTATAACACCACACTCAAGAAATGTCATAGGTATATTGCCTTTGGTGAGAGGAGGACCCTATTGATTTTGGGTGATTTGGTCAAAGGACAAGGTCACCGTGACATTATATGGAAATAGGCATTTCGTGGGATAACTTCAAGACCAAAGCACCTACATTCATGAAACTTCATAGGTACATTGCTCTTGGTAAGAGAAACTAGAACGAATTCGACGGCGCGCCACCGCAAAATACCACGTTTTCTTCACACAGGTCAATTCCCTTTAACTCTGTATCCATTTTACATGTAATTGTTTTGATCGTTCGTTGATTCTCAGATCGAAAATAGTATTATTTATGCTTTTCTGTATACATGTATGACTGTAAATAAATAAAAAATGTTTAGGGTATTTGTGTATTTGAACGTTTGACGCCTATTCCAGAGTCCCGTGGTGACCCTAGAGCAAATTATACTGATATTCCCCAAACTCATTACATTTTATTGAAAAAGAAAAACAGATATCTGACCGAATTTACCTCTCCCCCATAACCTCCCCCAACCCAAACTCCCCCACCCCCATACACACACACCCAGCCCCAACAATAACTACACTGTAATCTTTTTATCAAATTAAATGTTCATTTGAGACATAATTAAAAAAAAAAAGACTCCCTGTTACCCTCCAACTACCTCCTCCAACCCCAATCCTAACTCCAGGTAAGAGGCCCGAGTTTTAAATAATAAATCATTTGACATGCTGTGTATCTCTTTCATAGACGACTATTATACCAATTAATGTGCAAAAGTATTAAACAAGAGTTCAATGGCTTTGAAGCTCTACTGATAGATTTTGATAGCCGGATCAGCTATTGGAACCTGTGGAATTTTATGGAAATAACACCAACACTTTCAGAGAAGTAGTCGCAACATGGTTTTCCTATATCTCTCTATGTAAACAAAGATGGCCGCTGAATTTTGTTTAGGATCAACTAGATGTCATGCCAGTCATTTAAGTAAAGGTTCCAAATCAATACCACTAATGGTTTTTGAGAAGTAGTTGCCACAAACGTGTATTTAAGCTGTGGCAGCCATTTTGAATTTCCGGCCAACTTGATTTTTACTTGGGACTAACTGGACATCAAGACCAACATTCCTGTAAAATTTTATGAATTCATTTTGGTAAAGGTATCAAACCGATACCACTTATAATTTTATAGAAGTAGTCGCCACATAATTGTATTTAAAATCTATGTTTAGCCATGCCATATTGAATTTTAGGCCAACCAGATTTTTACTTAGGGCCATCTAGACATCAAGAGCAACATTCCTATATTCCTAAATATTATCATTTGTTATGGAACATTACCTACGCAACATTATAGTCTCATTCAATTGTATCGTAGTCTAAAGACTGTATCTTTTTATAAAAATGTCATAATGCTACCACAAACTTTAATTATAAAGCTATATCAATTCAATTTACAACATCAACCTTAGTATATTCTATAATGATCGGTATTAAATATAGCAGGTGTATGACCAGGTCACAGGTCATGTTATGCAATTTCTCCTAAGAATTAGGCTACTATCTCACCAGTACAAGTAGACTTGCTCTTGCCTCAGTGATTATATTTGGTAAATCAGAATTAAAATAAAATTTTAAAATCCTGCAACTTGTGTTTTAGTCTTTTTCTGAGAGCCAAAATTACAAAGGATACTTAATCCTTACCACACTATGAATACTGGACTGTCCTTTCTTTGAATTTGGACCAGTCCATTTATAGAACAAAGGAGTGTTTCGGTCAAATGACTGATGAGCACTCAGCGTAAACCCTGATCATCCTGCAAGCAAAATGTCATGCAAGTCATTTTGCTAAAGGTTCAATATCACTTATGGTTTTTGAGAAGTAGTCGCCACAAAGTCACATTTTTTAAATCTATTTTAACAGTGGCGGCCTACTTGAATTTCCTACCGACCTGATTTTTTGCTAGGATCAACTAGACATCAAGAGCAACATTCCTGTGAAATGTCATGAAAATCCATCAAGTAGTTTCACAGGAGTAGTCGCCACAATTATTCATATATAACTCTATGTCAACAAAGATGGCATCTGGCGGCCATGTTTGACATCAAATCGAAATGAATCTTGGTCAAGGCCAAGTACATGTCGTACCTGTTATTTTGGTAAAGGTTCCAAATCGATATCCCTTATGGGTTTTGAGAAGAAGTCGCCACAACATCTAATTTTTTAAATTTATTTTTAGCCGTTGCGGCCATCTTGAATTTCCGACAAAACTGAACTTTTGCTAGGATCAACTAGACATCAAGAGCAACATTCCTGTGAAGTTTCATGAAAAGCCGTCAAGTAGTTTCAGAACAAAGACGGCCGCTGGTGGCCATGTTTAATGTCGAATCAAAATAAATTTCAACAAGGATCAATATCATGCAATGCTGATCATTTTTGAAAAAGTCCCATATCAATATCACTTATAGTTTTCAAGAAGTAATCGCTAAAATTTTGTTTTTTAAAAATCTGCTTTTAGCCTTGGCGTCCATCTTGAATTTCAGCCGACCTGAATTTTGCTAGGATCAATAAGTCATCAAGAGCAACATTCCTGTGCAGTTTCGTGAAAATCCGTCAAGTAGTTTCAGAGGGCAGTCGCTACAAGTGTTTACTATATAACTCCATGTAAACAAAGACGGCCGCTGGCGGCCATGCTTGATGTCGAATCAAAATAATCTTCGGCAAGAATCAACATCATGTCATGCTGATCATTACAGAAAAAGTCCCATATCAATATCACTTATAGTTTTCAAGAAGTAGTCGCTACATACTTGTTTTTTAAAACGTATATTTAGCTTTGATGGCCATCTTGAATTTTACATCAATGTGATGTTTTACTAGAATCAACTAGACATCATGGGCAACATTCCTGTAAAGTGGCATGAAAATCCATCCAGTAGTTTCAGAGGAGTAGTCGCTACAAAAACGTTTACGGACACACGGGCGACGGACACCGTAGTGGTCCTATTCTTGCCGGGAACCACACAGGGATCTAACATTGAATTTAGCATGACATAATTAGTATTGTGCAATTTATTTTAGGAAGATGTATACAGGATAAAACGTTAATAATTAAACAATCCGTTGAAGCTATTTATGACTTATATGTTACATTTGCTAAATATAGATATAAAAATCGAACAGGAAAAGTAGCATTCAAGCACGACAGACAACCACAAATACACACAGAAACAAAGAGCAATTTAAAGATGAATAAAAGGCCAGATAAGACAATCACAAACACAAAAGGGTTGACAATAGGGCTACCGCCTTGGAACGGTCAGTTGCAAAAAAGGCCGCCAGGGGTTTAAACCAGGTTCTAGGGTGCACCAAATCAAGTTTGTAATTTTGTTAACATTTCCTGTGTTTTCTATGCATATATGTATGATCATATCTATGGTATATGTCACGTTTAAATAAATTGGCAATATGGCAAGAGTGAAGTTTGGTGCACGTTTGACAAATAATAACAAAATGTATGTATATATGTATGATCATATCTATGGTATAAACACTGTCACGTTTAAATACATTGGCAATATGGCAAGAGTGAAGTTTGGTGCACGTTTGACAAATAAATAACAATATGCCTGTATATATGTATGATCATATCTATGGTATATACACTGTCACGTTTAAATACATTGGCAATATGGCAAGAGTGAAGTTTGGTGCACGTTTGACAAATAAATAACAAAATGCATGTATATATGTATGATCATATCTATGGTATATACACTGTCACGTTTAAATACATTGGCAATATGGCAAGAGTGAAGTTTGGTGCACGTTTGACAAATAAATAACAAAATGCATGTATATATGTATGATCATATCTATGGTATATACACTGTCACGTTTAAATAAATTGGCAATATGGCAAGAGTGAAGTTTGGTGCACGTTTGACAAATAAATAACAAAATGTATATGTATATATGTATGATCATATCTATGGTATATACACTGTCGCGTTTAAATAAATTGGCAATATGGCAAGAGTGAAGTTTGGTGCACGTTTGACAAATAAATAACAAAATGGTGTATGGAGTTTAACATCACTTTTAACAATCGTTCAGTCATATCACATTGGTGTCTACTTGTAGCAGCCAAATCTATGCTTACTACAGTGTTGCTGCACTGGAAGTATCGCATAAGCCCTGCTGGCCTTTGACTGCCAAGACGTATACAGCTCAGGTTTAAATATATTACTGATGCAATATCATCAACAGTTACTAATATGTAAAAACAATTTACTTTGAAAGATTCTAATAATTAATATTAATGATTGATTCAAATGCAATGTAAGAAAACTAACTGGACGCCGGGAGTTTACAAAAATCAAGGTTGCCGTGTGTCCCTGCAATCGTATTACGGTAATTTGTATTTTCGTAATAGTTTTGACTATGCCGATGGTCTGATCGCTATTATCAGTCAGTTTACCAGTCTTCTTCTTCATCTTCCAGCCGAATACGCTTATTTTGGCTTTCTTGGATTTGGCGCTTTAATGTATACGGCGCATTGTCAATGATGGACTGCACATTACGTTTTAATACTGTTTGTAAACCGGAGAAATGTAACATTTTTGAGTTATCATCCGATTTTAACCGCGTTTCCAATAATCCAATTTGGTTCATTACATCGATCAAACCTTGCCGTGTCTGAATCCTTTTACATGCTAGAAGAATTCTTTCCTTCATGTTCAATAGTGCCTGCCTAGTGACCTCCCTGCCTGACACACTGTTTTCTGCTGTTGTATGTACCAATTTCTCTAATCTGTCTATTTCAATATTTATTTTCTTTCTACAGTTATTTAGATACAACTTAATGCCGGCTGCTTCATCCTGTGTAGATTTGTGCATCTTATCTAAAACTTCTAAGCACTGTTTTTCTATCATTGTTTCCAAGGTTTCTGAAACATCCTTCCTTCTGTCTTCCTTTAAAAGGTCATCGAGATCAGTGATTGCAATACACTGTCTATGAAACGATACAATACATTTACTGCAACATAGCACTTTGTGATTTTCACAGAAATGATCGTAGAGTTTACCCTTATGGTGTATACAATATTCACCCTTGCTTTTCAGATTGCTCAGTACATTAGCCAATGCAATATTCTTCGGAAAGAATTCCAGCCAGCTGTCCTCAGGCGTCGTACTACTTAATAATGCGGTGGTTTGTTTCAGCTTACTCCTGCACACCGGACAAAAAACATGTAGATTTCCGTTTTCTATTGATTTTCTTACATGATCCTTAATACAATTTTGACAGAATGTGTGCTGACACTGTTTAAATACTCGTGGATTGCAAAACACTTGCATACAAATGGAACAATTCAGATCTTCAGTGTCCTCACCATTGATTATTGGATTCACTCTTCTTAAATTGTCTATTTCACTTCTGGCAATGGTAATGGCATTGTCACTGACACTGGCACTGGTACTTGCACTGGTACTGGCACTGGCATTGGTACTGACATTGGCACTGGCACTGGTACTGGCATTATTCATAATTGTTGTCTGGTGGTCATTTATATCGGTTGACTGTATTGTACAAACTCATTGTGTATTAGGTATACATGTCAAACCTGAAATATAATAAGAAAAAATACCGTATTAAATGACGGCATGGAATAAATAGTAATGCAATACATTTATGCAGTAGGGTCAATAACAAGAGTTGTCAGAACACAACAGAGCTCACCTGCTGTGTGGCATAGTCGAAGACAGGGGGCAAAGAGATGTGTGGGTAGAGAATGGTGTGTAGGTGGAGGGGGAAGATTAGTGAAGGGTTACTGCAGCTTTAGTCTGAAAAGAAAATACCAAAAATATTTAAACACGAAATCCATGGATTCACATGTCTCGCCTAACGGGGAAGAGGTTTAGAAATAAAAGATAAATGTTGCTTTAATGGAAATGTGTAAACATTCTAATAACTAAAAACAATGAAGTTTACATTTTGCTGATATATGACATTTAAATGCATTCGTTAAAAACAAAATGCCATTCTATAAAAAAAAAAAGAGAGAAACGCCTGATCGCGTTAAAGCCGGGTTTTCCAATATGTACAAGATGAGCGCCTGTGTTTTTGTTGAAACTATTAATAGAGCTTTTCTAGATAGATTGTTGTTTTGGGAGTGGGAGGATGCTTTAATGTTGAAAACCTAGTTTTCATTTTCAGTACGTGATGTTTGGTACATGTTAACAACTTACTGCCCAACATTTATAATAATTGAAAATGGCAAAGCTGAGGTATAAAAAATAATTGGACATGGCAACGCCGAGATATAAAACAATTGTTGATGCCCGTATAAAAAAGTTAAAAAGGTTAACATATATTTTGTAGAACGTAGGTTACAGTGACCTAGTTTCCGGGTATGGCAGTGCTTGTTGAGAGAAAGGTGCTGTTAAAATTTGATGAAGATCGGACATGGTGATGGTGAGATATAACGAAAACACAAGATATAACAAAAACAGACTTTAAACAAAAAAGATAACGTTAGGTATATTCTAGAGAAAGTAAGTCACAGTGACCTAGTTTTCAGGGTATGGTCAGTGCTTGATCAGAGGAAGGTACTGTTAACATTTGATGTAGATGCACATGGTAATGCTGAGATATATCAAAGACTTCTTCCCCCCCACACCCCCGGCCGCCCAAACTTAAACAAAAAGGTTAACGTAACGCATATTTTCAAGAAAATATGTCATAGTGATGTAGTTTTCAGGAAATGGTCAGTGCTTGATAAGAGGAAGGCTCTGTTAAAAGTTGATGAAGATCGGACATGATAATGCTGCGATATAACACAAACTTAATTCCCCCCACCCAAACTTAAACAAAAAGGTTAACGTAACGCATATTTTGGAGAAAGTAGGTCATAGTGACCTAGTTTTCAGTGTATGGTCAGTGCTTGATGAGAGGAAGGTGCTGTTACAGATTGATTAAGATCGGACATGGTAATACTATTCATCATACTGATACTATTTCATGAAAATCGGATAAAAAACATAGGAGTTGAGCTGATAAGCTTTAAATCGAAAAAACTTCAAAGTCCAGTAACTCCGCCAAACAGCATTCAACCGGAAACTCCCGACAATATGCCCCACTAGACATCATACTGATACTCCGTATGACGTTTCGTGAACATCGGATGAAAAACGTAGAAGGAGCTAAGTGGACAAGGTTTAAATTTGAAAAAAATCAAAGTCCCGTAACTCCACCAAAAATCATTCAACCGGAACCTCCCGACAATATGCGCTACTAGACATCATACGATACTTCCTATAAAGTTTCATGAAATTGGATGAAAAAAGCGGACAAGAAAACGGGACAGACGGACATACGGACGGACGTACAAACGGACGAACAGACGGACATGACGACAACTATATACTCCCCCGAAAATTTCGGGGAGCATAAAAAAATATAATAAAACATAGAAATTACACGAAAACCAGATTTTCCATTTGAATTGCTATTACAGTACCAGTAAGATGAAAAAGAAGTGACAACATGCTTTTTTTCTGCAAAAAACCAACAACAACAACAACAACAACAAAAAAAAAAAAAAACAGCAAATTACAGAAATGAAGTTGTTGAAATTTTAGTTTTAAAGTGATATAAACAGTGTACAATATAGAATAAATAGAATGACATTTGAATCACAAACATATATGCATACACAATAAATAAGGACTGTAAAGAAAAAAAAAATTCTTAGTAAGGCAAATATAAGCTACATTCACAGCAAGTTGCGTTGCAATATCTCATCGTAATTTAAGTAATTGAGCGGAAATCGTTTTTCTAATTTTAGTAACAGTTACCTTGACCCCAAATGACCTTCATCTTGACCTCAGTGACCCCAAATGTAATCCCAAACTTCCTTTTGATATAAGCTACCTGTAACCTACACAGCTAGTTTCATTCTAATATCTCATTCCTTACTTAAGTTATTGAGCGGAAACAATTTTTCTGTTTTGAGTTACAGTGACCTTCGTCTTGATCCCAGTGACCCCAAATGCAATGTCAAGCTTCCTTTCCATATAAGGTATTTACACATATAAGATTTTTACACATGACGTTTCGTTCCAATATCTCATTCCCAACTAAAGTTATTGAGCGGAAACCATTTTTTTATTTTTAGTAACAATAACCTTGACCTTAAACCCAGTGACTCCAAATCCAATCCCAAGCTTCCTTTCCATATAAGGTACCTACATGGCAAGTGTCGTTCCAATCTCATTCCCAACTGACGTTATTGAGCGGAAACCGTGTTTTTTTTAGTAACAGTGACCTTGACCTTCACCCCAAATGCAATCCCAACCTTCCTATCCATATCAGCTACATACCCTACAAGTTTCGTCGCAATACATCTTTCCTAACACAATTTATTGAGCGGAAACTAATCGCCAAACGACATACGCCAATCTAATTACCAGAGTTTTCCAAGGAAACACTGGTTAAAAATCATCACCCAAAAGAAGCAGGTTAATAGATAAATACCTTTTAAGTAATTTCTTATGAGATAATCTTCTATGTCATTTAAGTACATATCAAATAAAAAAATGTGATACACATTCCCCTTATAGCACGAAAATTCTTCGCTTAATTCATTATCGTATTTAACAAACGATTTCACTGACGTATACATAGATCTAATAATATTAAGCATTTTACCCCTTACACCAAATTTAATCAATTTCAACCACAAAATATCCTTCACTATGTAATCAAAAGCTTTTGTGAAATCTATAAACGCAGTAAATAAACGTTTTCCCTCGTTAATGCTATGCTGTATAATGCCGTGCAAAATAAAAATATTATCAACAGTTCCCATATTCCTTCTAAATCCAGATTGCGCTTCTACATACACATTATACTTCTCGGCCCAATCATTTAACCTTTTGTTTAATAAATACTGATAAAGGTGATCCTTTGGGAGCAACAAACACAATTAAGACAATTAAGCAGCAGACTCGGTTTTATTGTTCATGAGAAGTAATGAAAGAAGCAACACCAAGTGTAATACCCCTGTAATCATTAAGGTCATCAATACTACCTTTTTTGTGTAATGGTACAATATAACCGTCTGTCCATTTATCTGGAAAGTAACCTACATTAAACACATTGTTGAATAATTCAAAAATATAAGGTAAAACAATTATATTATCAATGCCGTAACGAAACAATTCATTAATCATGTTATCGGGGCCCCCACTTTTACCCATTTTTAATTGTTTGCAAGCTTTATCTCATCAAACGATATCTCAATGTTTAATTCTTCAAACATTTCTCGTAATTCCCCATTTAAATAGCGTTCATTGAATAATAAAACGTCATCATCCGTTTGGTAAAATACATCATATGGATCATTAATAGCTTGAAAATATCTTGCAAAAGTGATCAACAGATAACTTTTTTGATTTTTTGTGTAACGTTGCACCTTTAAGCATATTCCAGTATTGTTTTGCATTTTTGAAACGCCCTTTTTCAAGTTTCTGAGTATTTGTTTTGTCATACAAATATTTATTTCGTCTAATAGAACTTTTATATACTGTTCTTGCACGCGTCATATTTACTCGATTACTATACTGTGATGTACCACCTAGCATACAATTATAAGCAAAAGTTGAAAGGTCTAGTGCATACAGTTTGTGAGAAAGTGACCTAAACGACAAAATTAAAGGTAAAATTCATTAAGTTATCTGCCATTTGCTTGGAGAGGAAGTTTACATCCACATTTGCTTCTTGACACGTTGTGATGTACTACCCAAGATACAACTATAAGCAAAGTTTGAAAGGTCTAGTGCATAAAGTTTGTGAAGAAGTGACCTAAACGCAAACGTTAAATGTTGACACCACCGCTGCCGGAAAAGCAACACATATGTCTCTTTTTTCCTTCGAAAAGGCGAAACAAAAATAAATTCAATAAAAAACAAGGTCAAAATGACAGGTTAGAGAATGTTTCTTTAAAAGACCTCCCCCTAGATAAGATGCATAGCAAACATGAAAGCCAAACATGAATAGGTTGAAGAGTTAACCAAACAGTTAAAGTTGTTCTAAGTATGACCTTGACCAAAGATCAAACTGACAGGTGGGAGGATATCAATTTGAAAGACGGCTGTTCCTTATTGCGAAGATATTTGTGTCAATGGATATTTGAATGCTGCTTTGAAAGGTATGGAACATTAGAAAGCGTCTGTCCGAAAAGCCTTTAATACTATGACATAACTATATATTAAAAACAAATTGTTGCTGTAATATAAATTGAGGGAAATCATCACTCTTAAAACTAGCATCCGGCTAAAAGACGTCCATGTATTATTATTTTAATAAAACGTTCAACATTGTCACTTCGTATATATATATATATATATATATATATATATATATATATATATTACCATTTTTTGTACATAATTGTTTTTTAGCTCTACTTGGTCCGTCTATCTGTTAACGTTTTTTGTTTCAGCGCTTTAGCATTTTCATTTTTCATCCGATCTTTATCAAACTGTACCAGATTGTTAATATAAGTAAAAGTTCGGAAAAAAATTGATAACGAGCCAGATCTGACCAGAAACACTAGAATTATGGCCCTTGAATTTACGAAAACTGCTATATTTTTGTTCGTGTCTACACTCCAGCCCCTTTAATTTTCATACGATCTTTAGCAAATGGTATCACGTTGTTAATATTAATGAAACCAGCCAAATCGGACCTGTAACACAATAGTTATAACCCTTCAATTAACAAACATTGCTAAACTTGTGTCTTGTGGATACTTTTCTCCTAACCTTTAACAAACTTTACATTGATATCAAGTTAAAAAAACGGATTTACGACCTTTGATATATGTAAAATTGCTATATGTTATGCCTACTTAAGACTTCAGTTTTCATCTGATCTTTACCGGATTGTTAATATTAATGGAATGCACTGCTTCCATGATATTACCTTATTCTTATTCCTTATTCTGCATAACTCTGACAAGCGTTTCAAATGCAGATGCTGCATCCCCAATGTGTCTTATCAAAAATAATTAAAAGTCATTACTGTTTTCTGTGGCAATGCCATGCCATTGAGTTTTACCCTTCTGCATTAAACCATTCACACATTCTTCAACACTCGTGGAAGCAATTGCACCATAGTGTGTAATTTGTGTTTGTCTAGAACGATACTTTTGGGCAATTTTCGAATTTGGATATATTTCGCAGAAAAAGGGAGCCATGATTACTAACTGTGATTGGCAAGTTATGTTCCACCACACATTAATAGCATTACATATTTGGAGTTGGGTGACAGTCATGCCAGTCGCTAAACTTTTATTTATTGTTGACACTAAATATATTTAAATAAATAACATCATGTTGACTTAAAACTGCCCGCGTTATATTCAAATAAACATTTGAGATTTCGATTGTCTTCGTTATTCTACCCTTTTTTTTAACTCACCTGAGCACGAATGTGATCAATTGTGACCACTCTTCGTCCGTCGCCTGTCTGTCGTCAACTTTTGGCTTGTTAACACGGTAGAGGCCACATTACTTGAGCAATCTTAACCAAACTTGCACAGTTTGTATATGCCCATAAGATCTCGGACGAGTTCGATAACGGACCAGATCGGACCAGTAACACCAGAGTTAATGGCCCCTGAATTAGAAAAATGCATTTGTTTCATCTTGTTTACACGATAGAGGCCACATTTCTGAGCAATTTTTTTTTTACCTTTTTTTTATAAAACAAGTTATAATATATATATGGGTATATATATAGATATTATTCTTTTATATTTATTTTTATGGTTGCATATCTGTCCCAGAACACAGTCATACTCACTACTATATCGAAAGTAAATACTGAATATACATGTGCGGTGTGTTACGATCTGTAATATTTGAAAACAGACATATTAAACATTTCCCTGAAAATATATAACGATGATAAATACTATATTCATAGAATTATTTTTTCCTGAAAAAAAATACATGTGTGTTTTCAGCAGTTGAAATCTACTATATTCTGCGAATGTTGCTACTTTGAAAATTTGAATACGTCTGTTTTCAAAAATAGCATGTTTTAATTTATTTTATTTTTAATTTATGATTTAAAAAAAACTGGATGATCGGAATATATGTCTTACACACTGTTGAATCCTGTAATTTAACAACAAGTGGTTTGTTGCACCATAGTGTGTAATTTGTGTTTGTCTAGAACGATACTTTTGGGCAATTTTCGAATTTGGATATATTTCGCAGAAAAATAGGCGACAGTATCGGTGAACAAAACCACTTGTTTTACTGGATTCAACATTGTGCAAGAAAATATTCAAATAGTATGCCATTAATATTATAACATGTGTGTTGTAACATATGTGTGTTGTAATATTTATAAACCAGATGTCTACCCCCACTGCTTATCCTTGTTAATAAATGTTTGAAAGTGGATGTCATCAGGAAACGTGACCTTTGACCTAAAAATCAAACGGATCATCCTCTTTCCACTGTCCAGCAATGAATTTTCATGAAATTTGCATTAGGTGAAGAGGAAAAACTGTGTGGACAATACTTTTCATTTTCCGGTCAAGGCAACTGACCTTTCAACTACTGACTTCAAAATAAACAGGGATTATCATTTCACCAAAGGCAGTCAAAGTATGACGTTTTTATGAAATTAGCTTTAGAGAAAGTAAAAAAGAGTTTCATTGCGGACACGATTTTTCATGATCAAGTCACTGTGACATTGACCTTAGATTTACTGACCTCAATATTAATAGGGATCATACTCTTACCAAAGGCAGTCAACCCATGACGTTTGAATATATTTACTTCAGGGAAAATACAGTCACGGTGCGGACAATGGTTTTCATGATCGGATCAGTGACCTTGACATTTGATCTCGAACTAAATAGGGGTCATTCTCTCACCAAATGCAGTCATCCCATATAGTTTTATGATACATGTATTTGCTTTAGTAAATAAGCAGTTCCATTATTGTGGCCAATGTATTTCATGATCGTTTCAGGGTGATATTGACCTTTGATCTATTAACCTCAAAATCATCAAACGGTGCAATAGTCTTATCGCAGGCAGTCAACCCATGGCGTTTCCAGAAACTTCCTACAGGAAAATAGAAGTAACAGTGCGGAGAACGCGTTTCATTATCCGGTCAGTGACCTTGGCCATTGACCCACTTAAAATCAAAACCTAATGACCTCAAAATCAAAAGGCATCATTCTCTCACCAAATGCACTAAAACCATGAATTTTGATGAGATTTCCTTCTGGGGAAGTGGACAGTGCAGACAAGGTTTTTCATAATCATTATTGGGTCACGGCACCCTTGACCTTCAATATTTGATATGCACATACTGATACTTCGTACAAAGTTTCGTCAAAATCCAACAAGTAGCGCAGACAAAATTTGTGACGGACGAACGGAAAGGCCAAATATAATCTGTCTCACCTACCACTTTGTGGTGGAAGACATCATTATAAAGACACTTTATTAAGCAAATAATTGAGCGAACATAAAATTCAGCATTGACTCTGGCCATCGGTGTACATGTACATGGAGTATTCTTCCACATGACGTGCAGCCTGAAAGAAAATAAAGACATAGAATAAAAAGTTAATATAAGTCGAGCAGAGTATTCAATTTGAATCAGGTGTTGCGAGGGGAAGATACGGCATGTTTAGGAGGATGGGACAGTTTTAAATTTAATTATTGGTTAACGCCTCATCAACACGTTGTTTAGGTTATTTCGAGCCGCCCCAAAGGGAGGAGGAAAGATACATAGGCATCCAGGAACCCTGCCCTACGCTTACTACCGATTAGATACCTATGGTTCTTTAACGTGCTTGGAGGACAGACTCCGATACACAGGACCACCCTGATTACGTTCCCATCAGACGAACGAGGCTAGCAGGACACATCGACGTTCACTGGATTAAAAACCGATATGCTATAAACGTCCATTGACCAGAACTGAGTAAAAGGCACATCAAATAAAGGGTAAATACATATCATACGAGTATAATTTATGACTGATCTGACACGATTACAGAACAATCTTAATGTATTTTTCACCCAACAGTACAGCAAGAATCTATTATAAGGAAAGTTAAATCTGACAGAGGGTGCAATGCTCTATAAGCCATTTTTAATAGAAGGGGAATAAAATACATCTCTTGCTAAACAAATAAAATTGTTAAATTTTACACATTTTGTTCATAGGATATTTTCTTTAATGACTTTGTAAGGTCATTTTACATGGGGAGAAAACATTAATATACAATTATTTATTTTCTCTGTCAAAACCTGGTGATGGCGCTAGTTTTAGAAATAAAACACGATTAAATAGGACAGTTGAGAAGGCACTTTTGTAGATGTTTGGTCTGTTCTGATGTGAAAATGTGTAAAACAGACATAAGATTGAAAATTTGCTCTGTGTCCCTTTAATAAATTGGGGACCCATCACATAGAACATAATCATATTGTAATTTGTTGATGTTAAATTTGTTTGATATTATAACACTAAGAAATACCAAACTTGGTATGTGGATAAATCTTGGGATAGCGGTGTTTCGCATACCAAAATAAGGTCACTACGACTTTGACCTTGACCTGTGACCTCTGTCATAGAAAATGCTTGTCCGGACCGTATTTCCAATACTATAAGACTTAAGAGATACCAAACTTGGTATGTGAATACATCTTGAGATAGCGGTGTGTCGCGTACCGAAATAAGGTCAGTATGACCTTGACCTTGACCTGTAACCTCTGTCATAGCAAATGCTTGTCCGGACAGTATTTTCAATAATATAACACTTCGAGATATCAATTTGGGATGTGGATACATCTTGGGATAGCGGTGTGTCGCGTACCAAAATAAGGTCACTGTGACCTTGACTTTGACCTGTGACCTCTGTCATAGAAAATGCTTGTCCGGACCGTATTTTCAATACTATAACACTTAGAGATACCAAACTTGGTATGTGAATACATCTTGGGATAGCGGTGTGTCGCGTACCAAAATAAGGTCATTGTAACCTTGACCTTGATATTTGACCTCCATCATAGAAAATGTCTGGAAAATGTTTGTCTGGGCCGGTGGGGGACTATGGATTGCCCTGCAATTCTTGATGCTCTTGTTCTATCAAATATATTCTGTATTATAGGTGCACTACTATCAACAGTAAGTAATGTGTAAAACAATTTCTGAACTATTCTAATAAATAATATTAATGATTGCACAAATGCAAATTATGCAGAAAAACTGACCGAAATCCAGAAGTTTTAAACAAATAAAGACTGCCTAGTGTCCCTTTAACACAACTTGTTTTCGCATGTATCCAGTACATGTAGTTTACACGAGCTCATATGACAATCACGCTGCATTATCACTGAAAACATTTTTTACTTTGAACAGCACCGTGCAAGCATAACACGTGTGGTAATACAAGCTCCATTTAAAGAGCTACACAAGTGCAAACAATTTTTAAAAAGGCTTCCACCTCCATATGATCCAGTGGCATTTAATACGGCTTGACATTCTGAAGTCGTCAGTATCAATTCACTTAGAGCTGCTCAAGGGCACGATTCACATTTGAGGCCTCTCTGAAAAACAAAATCAATCCAATGTCAATGATCAAACAGACATAGTTTATCCTTTGTTATACATAATGTAACATATTTAAAAAAGAAAAAAAAAAGAAGAACTAAATTGAATAAAGCATGAATACTACTTGTGCTCAATTACACGGTTAATGTAATAGAAACATCTCTCATCATTCATTATAAATGCAAAATATAATGTAGCCTGAATTAAAGATCCATTAAAAACATTGTTCCACTTTCACAGCATATTTCCAGCCCATGGAATAGTCATTTATTTTGAGACACACTGGATGCAAGCGTAGTAGCTCTACCTCCTTAAAACCTTTTAAGTGAAGTATACTTTCTCGAAATTTGGCGCGTTTTTTTTTCGCAACAGAAAGTATCTAGTATATGTAAATTCAAAATCACTTCCTTGCCTCAAAACTCTACTGTACATAAATATGAATCTGACCGATTTCAGTCAAATGTCAATGGCAGTTTACATTGTTTCAATGGTAATTGTATCGGGTTATGTATTGACGAATGTGCGAGAACATGGGATAACATAACGATATAGAGACAACGTTAAAAATTTACATTCATGCATCTGAAGGGTGGGGGTGGAGGGGGTTTCTAGTTTCCTTACCCCCTTCTTGTTTTCGGTATACATGCAAGCTCCATCTACCCCCCCCCCCCCCCAAAACCTACCGTACTTGGGTGGGTGGGGGGTGAGGGGGACATTGATAGCATTTCTACTAGTAATTGTCTTATTCCACGAAACGTTCTACAGTTTACAGTACACAGTACATCCAGTAACTGGAAAGATCGGAGTACACCAAAAACACTTATAGTGATTATGAACTTTCTATTATACAGTATACACCACTTTTTAGGCACTATATTTGACCAATGTCTAAGTATGTACGATCTAGAAGTGGTGTGCACTGTTTATTAGCGAACACATTTCAATGACAAAACACATACCTTAATAATGGACCTCTAGCAGCAGACAGTAATCCCAACTCCAATTTGCACCAACATCTCAATTTATGTCACGTGTCAAGTTATGTCACGGTGACCTGCCACCAACACTGCACCGTGTTGACACATAATGGGACGTTATTTCGTCCGGTAAGGTATTCGTTTTTACATAATCTACGGTATGAGACACAGTACGCGTGTTATTAGACTCCATAGGTACCCGTAGTGCTCGCCGACGTAAAAATCGTAAAACAGTCCGTAAAATACAAAGAAATAGTCCATGTTCGCGGAGTAAAAATGCGAACAGAACTGATATGTTATAGGTCCGTGGCGTTCCTACTGATAGTTCGTTCTGAGCAAAGGGGAAGAAACCAAATGCAATGAAATATATACCAAGGTATTAGTAGTATAATAAGTGGGGGTACCAGCACAGTTTCACTCTCGCGGGGAACGAGGCAACTAATGAAATATGCCAGTGGGAACTCAGGCGTAACTCTCATTTACACACAAGATCTAAATGTAAGCCACGCCTAAGTCAACCCCAACATCTTCATTAGTTTTCTCAAGCACACCGCGAGGGAAACTCTGCTGATACCCCCACTTATTATACTACTTGCCTCAGCATTTCATTTTTTCTTTAGATTACCATGTCACGCGACCGTTTATAATATACGAAACTTCGAGGACCGAATCAACCAATCGGTGAAGGTCAGTTATTTATATCAACCAATCGGTGAAGGTTTGGTCTACCTGACAGGTATATAAGGCAGTGAAATACTGCAGTCTAGTATCACTCTTAACACGGTGACATACCCTTTTTGGGAATAGAGACCTGAAAGAGTGAAAGTTAAAAGCGATACTTTGTATTATGCTTTTTAGGAGAGCGCAATTTTATTTTATGTCTACTTTCGTCGAATCTACTTCCAGCGAAGTTTTTTAATAACATTTGCAACTCATTAAGCAAAGTCAGACGGAACCGGGCAGTAGTCTTCATCATCGCTCTGCATATCATTTTTTACCGTGGAGTATTTTATTTTTCTACACTTTGCTATTTTGTATTTCAGTTCAAGAAGCTCTTCTCTGTTTGCAGCCAGCTCACGTTCATAATTATCCATTTCAACCAGCAATCGCCTTTTTTTGGTGTCCATAAAATCATCACGGACTACCTCATATTCTACTTGGAGTTGCTTACCTCTCATCAATTCTCGTCTATATTTATCTTTCAAATGGTTAAGTTTTCTGCAAACCTTTTCTAATCTTTCTTGATCCATTACATAATAGTATATATAATTATTTTTAAACTCTTGAATGCTACTCAACTAATACAATTAACTGTATGCTAATGTATCTTGCCCGTTATCTAGTATGTACCGTTTATCATCATAAGCTGATGAACTTTTTTTATTTATTGCATAGCTGCTTATGTTACGGTTTTGTGATCTAATAACTTTCATCTCATGGTGAGCTTCTGTTGCCGTAAACAAAATCTTTTTGTAATCGTCATGCGCTATCTGATTTTAACAACACACTTTTTAACACCCTTACATTTCTTTGCGCTAACCTCATTATCTAGCACATACGAATATAGTTTACTTCGCAACCCAACAAATTCAACAATGGGTATTCCGCACGTTTCATCTTTCATCTTGCCAATAACTTTTTTATTATCATTAAAATGAAACTGACTTTTCAGATCATGATCACAATTATCAAACAGTTCTTTATCCTTGTAAAAGTCCGCATACACATCTTTTGTTTTTATTTCATAACACAAGGAATCGGTATCAGTAAATAATAACTTAGCTTTTCTATCATATTTGTTTTTGATATAGTTGTAATGGAAATCATACATCAAATATTTTGACAAGTCTAAAATACACATGCCAACATAACAAGGACGATTTAAAACTAATCGTTCTTTTATTCGGTTTATGGCAAATACATTTTCATTAAACATCTTACAAGAAATAAATGAAGGTCTTGCTGCATATTTTAAGAGAACCTCCTCGTCGTGAGTCAATTTAACATTAATTCTTTTTCTCAAGTTTTCCATAGTTTTACCAAAAACTGAATTGTTCATCAGCTTGAAGAAATCCTTTTCAAAAGCATTTTTACCAGCTGTTCTCTTAGCAGTATTAAAGTCTTTGTATGTTTTCAACCACTCTGATTCGTCGAACTGTAGTATTCGATGTATTTTTGTTACCTTCAATCCAAGATTTTTATACAATTCTAAGTTTCTAAAATGCACGATATACGTTTCTCTATTTTTTAACGTCGTAACAAGTTTATTAACATTTCAATGTCCTAAATTAAACTTTTGTTTTAAATTTTTACAATAGTCTGACAACCACTCATCTTTGATATTTAAACTTTCTGGGACGAGAGGATAATCATTATGCGAGTCATGCAGTTTCCCAGGATACTCGATATCACACTCAACAATGTAATTTGATTTTCCTTTTTCAAACTTATCAACCCACTTGAAGTTGCCAGTAGGTAACGGTTGACACATGGCCCACCCATATAAGTTATTAGCATCAAGATATATTATCACTGGTGATATAATAACGACTTCAATACATCATGGCTCCAAAACCAGATAAAACCCCTAAACCAGACAAAAAACAGCGTAAATCAAAGAACGATGATACAGCCGGCGAGGATTTGAATGATTTGAACGAGTCTGTGGTTTCACAAACTGGAGAAAGTAATAAAAAGAAAGATGGAAAAAATAAAACCCCAAACCAGCCGGTACAGCAAAGCACACTTGACAAAATGTTCAGACCTGCCACAGAAGAACGCACTGACTTGAGCACAGACATAAATTCTACTCTGAAATCGTTCGAAAAGAAGCTGTGTTCAACGCAGGAATCTATTGAAAAGGCGTTACGCTCTATCTTAACAGAAGAATGTCTAACAAAAAAACTAGATGCGTTAAAAGAGGAACTTGGAAATCAGTTGCAGGCCGAGATAACAAAGGTTTATTCTAAAGTAGGTGCACTACAAGAAACTGTATCTGATCTAGAAAAAAATGTACACATATTAAGAAACTCTGTCTCAGATATGGAGTTAGCAGTCGATTTGGTTAAGGAACACAACAGAAAGATTTCGGAGGAACACGAAGAGTTAAAGAGTCGCCTGAATGATACCACATACGCGTTAAAAGTGCGAGAAAACGAGATTAACGACCTCGAGCAATATACTAGAAGAAATAGTATCCGCATCTACGGTATTAAGGACGCGAAGCCTCGGGAAACGGTTCAGGAGACTACGCAGGAGATAGTTTCCTTATTAAGCAATCGCCTACAATTGGAAATTCAGGCCCGTGACATAGACATTTCCCACAGACTTGGTGCTTTCCAAGAAACGGGGAACAGACCTATCATATGCAAATTTACCTCCAGAATGGTTAAACAGCAAGTCATTAAACAGCGCAGGAAATTAAAAGGTACATCCATCGTCATTAGGGAAGATCTAACTCTAAAAAATGCAAAAAGACTAGAGCAGACTAGCACTATCAGCAACGTGAAAAATGCATGGTCAGATGAAGGTCGTATTTTTGCATTCTGGATGACGGCAGTAAGGTTAATATCGACTTTAAAACAGATCTGTCAAAGCCACTGGTGCCCAAAACAGTACGAAGACGTGAAGATTTTTCATAACCATCCATATTCTAATCAGTAGTGATGTATATGTGATCTAAAACACGAATCAGTTAAAAAGAAATATTCCTAAAACAAGCTGTAACTAGTTAATAGTAATCAAAACGTATCCTGTTTTGTAAAAACGTATTTCGTTTTGTACATACATATACCGCTGTATAGATATATGAATGTACACACCAACTCGGTTTTTCCAGGGTTTTTCCTTTAATCTAAAAATAGAATAAACCCGAGAAGTTGCGAATTTGCTAAAGTTAAACTGGGGTTCACAAATTAAAGTCCAATAAACGCTTGCCAGGACATGTTCGAAATATACAGTACTATACCCCTAAAGCGTTTGGGTTATTCAGACGAAATGACAAAACACAAATAAAATTGTGTGAAAAAATCATTTTTATACATGCTGTTAACTCTTGTTGTACTCTATGGTTTGAATTGATAAATAGTAAAAGGATATATGTAATGGAGAAGTATATTTTTCTTATAAATATATATAATAAAGCCCAAAACATGAGACATGCGTAAGAAAGCAAAGACACTACTTCGTCCTCGAAGCTGTCGTACCAGTTGCTTTATTGCATCTCTCGAAGCGCGTAACCATGTGAATGCGATAAATATAGACTCAACTTGTTATCCAAGAAATAACCGAATTGTTATTTTAATAGAATGTTGATATATAAATCATATAATAGTAAAATTTCACATACTTAAGGTCCAATTATTGACCAGCACTAAAACTATATTTACAAACGAATCCAGACCTAGGCTGTGGTACGACCTATACTTACGAAATAATTAACGTTATAATAAAAATATAAATATGTTTACATGATACAGGAATACAGTAGAAACACTATTGTACACTTCTACCAGTATATAATTTTATCATGTCTAAAATAAAAATACTTCTCTTTTAAAACAGGATGTTGTGCAGGTGTTTATACTGTGTCTTCTATACTACGTCTGATGATAATTATGTTATATGTAAAGAACTTCCACTATATGGCAGCACTATATATCAGCCAAGCAGTACAATTCGAACAGGTTTTTATATCAAGTTCCTGTGTAATTAGTATGTCGGTCAATATTTACTATATTAAATATTTACAATTCAATGGTGCATTATTGATTGGTCTATGATTATAGGAGTTTATGTTAATCAACCTGTAATACATTGATAGGCCTAATTGTTTTATGACAATTAGCTCTTGTTTAAATAGTTTGCAGTGCAGTATTAACTAAAGTATATACATATGAGCTCTTGTTTAAATAGCCTGTGGAACAAATTGACTAATCAATAATATAAATGTTATATAGGCATAAATGTCATTTACTATTTTATACTACATGTATACTATGAACACATGAATATTAACTGTTGTTGATTTTAACTAGCTCTGTGCTTGTGTATTCAATGGTATTGAATTTACTGTTATCAGTTTTTTATACAGTATTTCATAGGTTTTAGCTCTTGTTTAAATAGTTTGCAGTGCAGCATTAACTAAATTACATACATATGAGCTCTTGTTTAAATAGCCTGTGGAACAAATTGACTAATCAATAATATAAATGTTATATAGGCATAAATGTCATTTACTGTTTTATACTACATGTATACTATGAACACATGAATATTAACTGTTGTTGATTTTAACTAGCTCTGTGCTTGTTATCAGTTTTTTATACAGTATTTTTATAGTTTTTAATATTTGGTAAACATACAAACTAATACATCTATGGTATTTTTCATTTTTCTGTTATAAACGCACCGTCTGCAGATAAGATATAGCATTGATTAATGGAAGACAGCATGGAACATAGCTATCTGACTGGACTGTAATCACCAAGACAAAGTTGGTATGGTACTTACAAATTATCTACATTAGATGGAGGTAACAGAAAACAAAATAAATTAAATAATCCTTTAGACTCCTTGGTTTTCGTTTCGTCAAGGACTAAAACAAAGGCTATACATGTATATATATATATTACCAAGCATTCAATCTCTCATGTAAGGTACAAACGAACCACAATAATTATGTTAAGTAAACTTTTGACATAACACCCTTCTTAAACATTTTTCTTTTTAAGAAGGGATATTTAACTGCTAAAGTGTGCTGATTAAATATAAAAGAACAAAGTTTAGACAACAAATTACAAAGATACATGAGATAAATGTTCTTATCATAATTATAAGCATGATAATAGTTACACTTACTTTATTTTTTTAGAAAATATGTAAGTAATGTGCATATCTTCTCTTTTAATAGACAAATGGGTATACAGTCCAGTCAGGTGTGAGTTTGCTCTGGTGTGTCATAGATAGGCAGTGGTGCAGGTACTAGTAATAGACAGTTACAAGTTTAATATTGTTACTTGCACAAAAGCCAAAAAGCAGAACAGTCTATAGTTATATTCGTATTAAATACATGCTTATTCACAATTAAAATGTCCAGGAAATACAGCATTAGTGACAAAAAGTATTTGTCATGTTATATTATTTTTGTATGTACAGAAAATGTGTAGTTTGGGAAAAAAAATTAGTGTGTGAGAGATCACTTGTTGGCCCTTTTTCCATCTGTATATATTTTTCCTTGTGTATTTTTTTTTCTTTTCTTTTGTAACTTGTTTTTTTCTTCTTGAAATAAGCACTTTCTTGGTTTATTTTTGTCTGGACATGCTTTTTTTGAGTTGCTATGATGGAAACTGGAAGGCTAAACATGATATGAAGATAGTGTTTATATCAAAATGGTTCAGAATATTTTCATAAATATCAGGACAGCCAGTGTTCCTACAAAATATAAGGATTCGCATATAAAGTTTAATTATGGATGATCGGGTAACATTTGCATCTATGAATGTCCAAGGTCTAAGTGATAAAAAAAAAAAGGACTGATACCCTGCATTACCTTAAAAGTAAGAAATATTCTATCTATTTCCTACAAGACACCCATTTTACTGAAAGAGATGAAAAATATATACGTACAGAATGGGGATATGAATGTTTTTTTAATAATTGTTCAAGCCAGTCTAGAGGTCTGGCAATTCTTTTTAATAATACTTTTGAATATAAATTACATTCTAAATTTTCTGGTAACGATGGAAATAAGATAATACTAGATATAACTATTTTTGAAAAAAGAATGAGATTGATAAATATATACGGACCAAATAAAGACAACCCTAACTTTTATAAGGAAATACATAATGACATTTCAAATACAGACTGCCTTACCATAATAGCAGGAGATTTTAATTTGGTTTTAAATCTAGATATAGATTGCCACGATTATGTTAATATTAATAACCCAAAAGCAAGGGATGAAGTTTTAAATATTATAAGTGAATTCAACTTAATAGATTGTTGGCGGGATCAACATTTGGAAAATAGACAATTTACCTGGTTCAAAAAAAACTCAAATAAAAAAGCACGCCTAGATTATTTTTTAATTTCGGACAAGCTAATTACTGATATTGACGAAACAAATATTTTACCAGGATATAGAACAGATCATAGTCTGGTTATATTATCATTTGAATTTGGTAAATTTGTTAAAGGACGTTCTTATTGGAAAATGAATAACTCTCTTTTAAAAGATGAAAAATATGTACATGAAATTAAAGTAACTATAAAAAAGACTAAACAGCAATATGTAAAAGATCCTAATATAAGTTGTGTTTCCGATAAAGATCTTATCTTAAATATAAATGATCAACTCTTCTTTGATGAACTGTTAATGGAAATAAGAGGAAAAACTATAGCATATTCTTCGCATGTAAAAAAAACAGAAGATAAACGTGAGCAAAACCTTATAGCAGATATAGATACATTAGAGAAAGATATCAATATTAATCATTCATTACTTGAAAGTAAAAGAAAAGAACTTTATGAGATAAGAGAAAAAAAGATGGAGGGTATTAAAATAAGATCAAGAGCAAAGTGGATTCAAGAGGGAGAGAAAATGTCAAAGTATTTTTGTAATCTAGAAAATAAGAATTTTACTTCAAAGTGTATGTCAAGTCTAATGTCTAAAGGCAATACTATTATTAAATCTCAGCACGGTATTATAAATGAAACAAAGAATTTTTATAAAAAACTATATTCTCATCATCCGACTGAGGCAGTTGACCTAAATTATTTATTTTCAAACTGTAAAATCCCTAAGTTAGATGATAACACTAAGCAAACACTTGAATCAGATATTACATATGAGGAGATACTTCAAAGTTTGAAACAAATGTCAAATGACAAGAGCCCAGGAAATTCTGGTTTTACAGTAGAGTTCTACAAATTTTTCTGGTCAGATATCGGTCAATTTGTTCTACGGTCAATTAATTACGGTTTTATTACTGGGCAGTTATCAATTTCACAAAGACAGGGTGTAATTACATGCATTCCAAAAGGAGACAAAGATAAATTATATCTAAAGAACTGGCGTCCAATATCTCTTTTAAATGTGTCTTATAAGTTAGCATCTGCATGTATAGCTAGAAGACTAAAACTTGTTTTACAATCATTAATTCATAAAGATCAAACTGGCTTCTTAGCTGGGCGATATATAGGAGTAAATACCAGACTGGTATATGATATTATGTTTTATGCTGAAAAATACAGTCTACCTGGACTGCTCCTTTTGATCGACTTTGAAAAAGCTTTTGATTCACTTGCTTGGGACTTTATTTTTGAAGTACTTGATTTCTATAAATTTGGTCCAATTTTTAAAAGATGGATAAAAGTATTTTACACCAATATTGAATCATGTGTTATAGTAAATTGCCACCTCTCAGACTGGTTTTCTATACATCGAGGCTGTCGTCAGGGCGACCCACTCTCTCCATATATATTCATTCTGTGTTCAGAAATACTGGCTGTCTTGATAAGGAATAATATAAATATAAAAGGTTTAAGAATAGGTTCCAAAGAACATATCCTTTCGCAATATGCAGATGACACTACATTAATACTGGATGGTTCAGAAAAATCTCTAAGACACGCTCTTAAAACTTTAACATTTTATGCAAGAGTCTTCGGCCTTCATATGAACTTAGATAAAACTAAGGTTATTTGGATAGGCTGTAGAAAAAGATGTAATGTGAAAATTTGCAGAGAATATGAACTATGTTGGGAACATGACTCCTTTACTCTTTTAGGAATTAAATTCTCTGTAGACCTAGACACAATATGTACTATTAATTATAAAAGCAAAATTGAAGATATAAAGAAACTCTTGAGTAGCTGGTCAAAAAGTATCCTCTCACCAATAGGTAAAATCACCGTAATAAAGAGTCTAGCCACTTCAAAAATAAATCATTTAATTTCATCAATACCTAACCCCCATCAAAGTGTAATAAATGAACTAAAATCATTATTTTTCAACTTTTTATGAGGTGGTAAAAAAAATAAAGTCAAGCGTCAAGTTATATATCAAGATAAAAAGCGAGGTGGTATAAGAATGATTGATATTGACTGCTTTTTTAAGTCTTTAAAAATCACCTGGATAAGACGTCTTTTGAAAAGCGAAAATAACTACTTAAGCATTGTTCAAGACATGCACCCATGGATAAAAGATTTTACATTATTAGGCATAGACTATATAAATAACAATTTAAAAACATTGGATAACCCTTTCTGGAAAGATGTATTTGAAAGTTATAAATATTATTTGCATAATTTTTCACCAACCTCATGGCATCAGTTTCATGGTGTTCCGTTATGGTACAACGAAGATTTAAAGGTCGGAGGCTCAACTATTTTTTTGCACCATTGGTTCTCGAAAGGCATTTTTTTCATCAATGACTTGCTTGATATAAGCGGTAATTTTTTATCATTTAAAGTCTTTAAAGAAACCTATGAATTAAAAACAAATTTTCTAGAATATATCAGGTGTTGTAGCATCAATTAAAAGGCTGCTATGTTCATACAAGTTCTCACTTTTTCCTTGCAAAGGTACAAATCCTATAATCCCGTTCCATCTATCAAACATTTTAAAAGATATTAAAGGTAGCAGATCAATTTATGATGCAATTCTTATAAAAAATATAACCCCATCAGCGATAATAAAATGGAATGAAGAATTTAATAATAAATACCTAAATTGGAATAACATTTTTGCTGCAACATTTAAAATAAATCAGGATGTAAAACTCCAATGGTTCCAGTATAAGATAAACCATAGGATTCTAGGTACCAATTATTTACTAAAAAAAATGAACATTTCTCATTTTGATAAATGTACTCTTTGTAATAAAGCGGTAGATACAATTAAACATCTATTTTATGACTGTGAGGTTTCAAAGTTATTTTGGTCAGACTTATCTACTTTAATTAACAGCACATGTACTAACATAGTGACTAACTGGTCAGACTCAGATATTATATTAGGAAATACTAAATTTGATAATATCCTTAATAAAATTCTAATATTAGGAAAATACCATATATTCTTTCAAAAACAAAATAATTCTGCACCATCCTGCCTCAACTTTATTTACTATTTAAAATCAGTTTATAAAACTGAAAAATTCATTGCTTATACAAACTCAAAATATATATACTTTCATAAAATATGGAACCGATATGAAAATATTGTCGCCGAACCATAACTACTATTTGCTGCTATAGCAATTGCTATAAATTGCTATAAATATCATAAACTACATCTACTGTTTACCCTTCCGTATTCTATTTTATTTGTCCAAATGTCAAGTTACTCAACTTTATAGATATGTGTCTTCTTTCGAGTATGAAACATGTCATATTTTTCTGCCAATAACCTTTTTATAAAAAATTTCATAACTTATGGAACACGTTTATGTAACAAGAGGTATGACAAGCATTTGCAGTTTTAAAACTAGTCATTCTTCGATCGCTTTATTTGATAAGTCGATGCTTGTTATTACCCCTTGGTAATCTACATTATGATGTAAAGTTTAGCATACAATTGTAATACAAGTAAAATATGTACATATCTCATGCCAATATGCTTTAAACCATACATAAACATAGTCATATATTATTCAATACATTTGTAAAAACTTTGTATTTATTACTAGGTCATGAATGGGAGATAAATTTGTAATGCAAGAACTACAGATAAGCTGAGTATTTAAATATTTAACTGGCATTCGCCCTGCAAATTTTATTTTATGAAGCTTGCTCAGACTGCCACTCTACCCTCATTCTAAATCCGATGGAACAAATACTAATTACAGACAAAAGATGGTAATAGTTCTATTATGAACAAGACAATGTCTTACAAGTTATCTCCCCTTACAAAAGATAAAAAAGAACACATTGTCTTTAAACTAAATAGAACTAACAATGAAAGGTATTTATATTTAAGATATGGTATACAACTATCAATTGATATTTAACAATCACAATGTTTTTGTAATTAAAGATCACCCACTCATGACCTCAAGAATAGATAAAAAAGAAAAAATCCCCAATTAATAACTTTTCTACACATTATATATGATTTTTTTTCACTGTTATATTGTATATAATTGTATGCATAATATATTGTAAGGTGCACAGAGGGATGGTTCTCCCCGACCCTCGTGCACCTATGACGGGGAGAATAAACGGACCACCACTTTGGTGATCGAAATTAAAAAAAAAAAAAGATATATTATGTACTTGCTTTCTTTTTTCTTGTCATAGTTTTTCATATATTTATTGTTAGCCTGTGAATATCTGCTTGCGATATAACTTGTGCCACCTCTTAATCCTTTTTCCACAAACAAATATTGATCAATATCAGTTATTAAATCAAGTTGGATACCAGTCATCTTGAGGCATGCATCCCAGGCTAAACCAGGACTACTGAAGTAATGACAAGGATCTAATTTGTAATACTCAATGCACATTTTTCTAAAGTTTTCAAAAACATCTGCCAGCAGCAGCACATCAGTCTAAAGATACAGATTATGATATTCACCCATATTTTTAATCTTAAATGTTTTCCATATTGTTTTAGCATGATCATAATCTGCATCTGAAATGTGCTCATCATTTAAATGAGAATAAAAGCTATCTTTGTCAGGTAACTTAGTATCCTTGAAGCATTCAAAACTATTCATGTAATCATAAGGATAAACGCCTTTTCGTTTTATTAATTCTAGCTCGTCGCCAGAGTATTCCTGAGAGGTGTATTGAAACGAAGGGATGTTTTTTACTAAATTTGCTAATGATTGGGACATAAACTGAAAACTGTCGATAAACACTAAACTTTGTCCTAACATAAAAGCCATGTACTTTTCCATGTTATTCGGTATAACATATATGTTTCGTTTAAACTTCCCGATGTGCTGCATTATGAAGTGAGAGTTATATCCTCTCAAGTTATGAAATACAACAGGTATTTTTCTAGTCAACCTGAAATTAATATTACATATGTCATGAGCGAAGCGCTCATGACATATGTAATATTAATTTCAGGTTCTATACTTTCCAGTTATATGGCAATGATCTCTAACTTTTCTAACGGAGTTTTCATATGCTACTGTACGACTCGGGTCATCTTTTTTAAGAATTATTGAAAAACCATTACCACAAATATAACATGATTTATATTTTTGGAATTCAGCTTCTTCTTCCTGTGACATCACCAAATCTTTTTTAAAGTTTGCATTCATAGTTTTCTTGCACCACTTTCTTCTTCTATCATTTTTTTTCAAAAACTTGTAAACAGCATTTGGTCCTCTGTATGTCACAACTGGTTTTGAATATTGATCATCGTAGCAACAAACAACCTTGTACCCGTAACTACAATCAGTATGTTTTTGATATTCTTCTGTATGTGATTTTTTAGGATTGTTTGATACTGAAGAAATACTTTCGGTTACTGCTTCAAAATCAGCATATATAACAAACGGAACCATTAGCTGTCTGTCGTAGTTTTTAAACTTAACCTTTTCATCTTTGTTTGGCATTTCTACTGCTTGCTTACCATTAAGTGAAAGACAAACAGGTTTATGTTTTTCCAGAACTCTTTCTAATATAAAGCAATTCAAGCACGTTTTACAAAACCATTTTCTTTCCTTGTGTGCTGTTTGATATACATCAAACTGTTAAAATCTTTTATCCACACGTAATGATTTTTTCTTCTTCGGTGATTAAAAGCATATCACATGTTTTTTCTGCTTTATATTTCGATATGTGCAAAGGGTATACTTGATTATCTTCATACCCGAATATGTTAAAACAAATGTTGTTTTGTTTTTCTATTTTTGGGATTTGTATGATAGTAACAGGAAATGTAATTCCTTTGTAATCAAGATCACCAATATGATTTTTGTATTTTGTTATTCTTTGGGGATTTGTTTCAACAGGAAATTCATAAGCCAAATGGCACCATCTAAAGCACTCGTTATCTTTTTCATTTGTTATATTTATCAATCCTTTTTTAGCATTAGCAAGTTCTTTTGGTAAATCCAAATAAGAGCTACCTCGCAAAGGCTTGTACTTTACTTGATTTATGTAATGTGGATCTAGTGATTCAATTACCCAACCACTTCCAAACTGAATCCAATTTCCAATTCTATTTATAATTTCTACATGTGCTTTGTCTAATGCTTCTGATATTTGATTTTTGTTTAATAGTATTACAGCCTTTGAGGTAAAGTAAGCTGTTTTGTATACAAAATCAAAACCTCCTCTATTATCCGATACTTGTTTTTTAAAAGTAAGTTTTATATCAATGCTTAATTTAAATCCACCTGTTTTTCTTAGTTCTTTTTCAAGAAAGTTCACAACTCTTGATTGTGTTTTTTGTAGTTGTATGAGCGGATCATTACTGACAACATTTACTTTAAAAACCTTGCTATACTGTTTGGGGGATGTTTCAATTTCTCGGATACTCATTATATAATATTACATGAGATTAATACTTTAAGCCCCTATATTAATTAATTAATTAATTAATTAAATAACATTCTTTTATTTAATATTTTCACCCTCGTCGACGCCCTCATCGATATCCTCGTCGACGTCCTCGTCGGCGTCCTCATCGGTGTCCTCATCTGTGTCCTCGCCGGTATCCTCATCAGTAACCTCATAAATATGTTCACCGGTGTCCTCGTTAGTAACCTCATCCAAGAGAGCATCTATTTCATTATCCAGGAGAATGTCTAAGTATCTCCGAAAGCATTTTTCTTCAAGAACTCTATTATCTATCATCTGACTTATTTTTACATGATATTTGCAGTATCTGTCTGTCACAAAATGTCACGGGTAGAGCGTACTGGTCGTATATAGCTCTTGTAAGTTATCGGTTACACCCAAATCTATTGTTCGAGTTGAAACAATTTCACCATATTCATGATCTATTCATGTAACACGTAAAAGCGTGCACATTTTAAGTGGCCGCCAGAGAGGCCGTGTCATAAGTTTAGTTTTGTGCTAATGCATGTTAACGTATAGGTATATTTTCCTTAAACGGCAAAATTGAATAAGGGGCCTCTCGTGTAGATTCAATACTGTAGATTTAGCCACGTTTGTCACGGACTGAACGGGGGAAATAATGATTTGGGCGTAATGTTTGCTATAAAACTAGTTTGTTTGTCTTAGACATTCAGTATTTATAACAATACTAAGAACGTCTTAAACGTTCATGAGAACATTCTTTTCATAGTTCATTTGTGTCTTCGCTTGTTTTTTTAGATAATTGTATATATATTAAACATATTTTAAAAGTTGCATTAAACTTATGTAAATGCATTCACCGTCATTGATTCTTTCCTGAGTTAGCCCAACCACTAAGGTCATCCTGTGACAACTGGTGTCAGAAGTGGGATTTTGGGCGACTACGGAGGGAAAGAATCAATAAGTGATCTTTATTATGATATACTAAATCTCTACTTATTATTTTAGACTTGTGTACCACCCTCTGATCCATCAAGGCGACTGTCGACGATCACGGCCACAGCTTGGAAGACAAGTCAAGACACGACAAAGGTAGGGTGAGTCCAAACTGTTTTGTCCGTTCTTTCCTTGGCGCGAGGTCGCAGTGGTCTACACGAGTGGGTCTGAGGCACTTTTGCTCAATAATTTGGGTGTTTGTTTTACCTCCCTTGATATACACATAGTATCCAATTAGGTTGGCGAACAAGACGTTCTACTCATGTTGTGACACTCGAGTATACTTATATTGATGGGAGAAGTAAATATACAAGTACATGTTATACACATTTCGATGATTGTTTAAGGTTTATGTCCAATATCAAATTAAGATATTTTATGTAGTGTATATGTTTTGTGGAAGCTAGATACTATCTATACATAACCGTTAGTAGTTAGCGCTAGTACAAATGTGTATGTAACTTGTCCTATGATGATGCCCAGGTATTTACTGAGGACACAGTGACTTACCATTAGTAGTTAGTTGAGTAGAATTATTAGTGACGTGTGTATTGTAATTATTGTAGTTAGTAGTCCACAATGTCTATAACCATGACGTCCATAAAGGATCTTACGGAAATGGGTAAGGAGTTAGGGTATGCTGGAGAGGAGCTTAGAACCTTTGTTAAAGACGAACAGGCTAGGGAAAGGGAATTTAGACTTAAGGAAAGAGAATTAGCAAAGCAGGAAAGAGATGAAGAAAGTAGATTAGCTAAAGAGGAGCTAGATGCTGATAAAGATAAGCTAGAATTAGAAGGCAGGTTAGCTAAAGAGAAGCGAGATGATGAAAGTAGAATAGTAAGGGAGAAGCAAGACTTAGAACATGAGAGGTTCGAAACAGATGGTAGACTAGCTAAGGCTAAGATGATAATGGAAAGGGAGCAAAAAGAGTTTGATCATAAGTTAGCTTTAGAGTTGGAAGCAGCTAAGACACATAGTAAGGAAAGTAAAACTGAAGGGAAAGATAGTTATTCTGGGAAGTTAAAAGGTTCGAAGTTACCATACTTTGATGCTGACAAAGATAACATGGACAGTTACTTGTTACGGTTCGAGCGTTATGCTGAGTTACAGGAATGGACCAAAGATAAGTGGGCAGTTCATTTAAGTGCGTTATTGAGAGGCAAGGCCTTAGATGTATTTTCTAGATTACCTAGTGTAGATGCTCTTAACTATGACAAGTTAAAGGATGCTCTTTTAAACAGATTTGAGTTAACTGAAGAAGGTTTTAGAAAGCGGTTTAGAGCTTGTCTGCCGAGAAAGGCGAGTCATTTATTCAGTTTATTAGTAGGTCTAGAAATTACTTAGATAAGTGGTTAGAGTTAGGGAAGGTAGCGCAGACTTATCAGGGGCTAATAGATTTCTTGTTGCGGGACCAGCTATTCAATGTTTGTAGTAGAGATCTGTTCTTATTTCTTAAAGAAAGAAAACTAACTAGTGTAAATGAAATGGCAACTCAAGCAGATCAGTTTGCCGAGGCTAGAGGTGGAGCTCATAATGTAGTGTCGAAAGACAGAACTTTTAGAGATAGGCAAGGGGACGATCATAAACAGAAAGGCCAGAGTGGAAACTATAGAGGTGGAGGTAGTTCGATGGGTGCTCGAGGAGGTAGCAATAGTGGTAACATAGGTAGACCTTTTATTCGTTGTCGTCACTGTAATGGGAATCATGCTTCACATGAGTGTAGGAAAGCGGTGAAAGTGTCCGCTGTCGTAGACAATTTTAGTGACAATAGTAGAGTGGACAACAATGTAGGTAGTCCGAACCAAGATTTTAACAACCCATGGAATTTCGGTAGAGGTAGAGGTGGTCAAAACCGAGGTAGAGGTAGAGGCAGAGGTAGTAATAGTCCGGTTATTAAAACCGAGAGTAGTAGCTGTTGTGTTAAAGCGGATGGTGTAATGGCGAAGATCGGAACATGTCTCTTTCCGTATGCAAATCTTCCAACGGCAGATGGTAGAGTGAATGGCACGGACGTAATTGTAATGAGGGATACAGGTTGTACAGGTGTGGTAGTTAGGCGTAGTTTAGTTACGGATGACCAGTTGGTAGGTAAACAGTCACCGTGTATGTTGTTAAATAAGTCGGTAGAGCACGTGCCAATAGCGAGAATAGATGTAGATACACCTTTCTTTAAAGGGACTACAGAGGCACTATGTATGGATGACCCGATGTATGATTTAACGATAGGGAACATAGAAGGTTCAGCACTTCCGGTAATGTCCGATTTTAGAAGTAGCATAAGTAATGCCGTAGAGACTAGAGCGCAGGTTCAGAAGCAAGCTCAGGCTTATAGAAAATTAAAGGTTCCTGCAGCCGTAGGAGACATATCTAAAGCGGAGTTTATAGAAGCACAAACTCAAGACGAGTCATTAGGTCCTTGTAAGGTGAAGGCCAAGGATGGTGTAGTGAAGAAGTGTAAAGGGTCCGTTAGTTGTAAGTTTGTACATAAGAATAGGTTATTGTACAGAGAATTTGAAGATAGTGGTAGTAGACAGTTTCACCAATTAGTGGTTCCTACCCAGTATAGAACGACAGTGCTTAAGGTAGCTCATGAGTCGATTATGGGAGGTCATTTAGGCGTAAAGAAAACGTCACATAGAGTATTGGCAGAATGTTATTGGCCAGGCGTTAGTGGAGATGTAACTAGGTATTGTAGGTCCTGCGATGTATGCCAAAGGACAGTACCAAAAGGTCGAGTGACCAAAGTACATTTAGGTCAGATGCCACTGATAGATACACCATTTAAGCGGGTAGCCGTAGACATAGTTGGACCAATTTTTCCAGTGTCGGATAGGAAAAATAGGTACATTTTAACCATGGTAGACTATGCAACTAGGTATCCGGAGGCAGTCGCATTGCCCTCAATTGAAACTGAGAGAGTAGCTGAGGCATTAGTTGATATGTTCAGTAGGCTAGGTGTACCAGAGGAAATGCTGACTGATTGTGGGTCACAGTTTACGTCAGAACTTATGGCTGAAGTAAGCAGGTTATTGTCTTTGCGTCAAATCATGACAACACCATATCACCCTATGTGTAACGGGTTAGTCGAACGATTTAACGGGACGTTAAAGCAAATGTTACGGCGTATGTGTACCGAGAGACCCAAAGATTGGGACAAGTATCTCAATGCTTTATTGTTTGCATTTAGAGAGGTTCCACAAGAGAGTTTAGGATTTTCTCCGTTTGAGTTATTGTACGGTAGGTCAGTTAGAGGTCTCATGAGGATTCTTAGAGAGATGTGGGCAGGTGAAGTAGATAGTGATGAGGTTAAGACTACATATCAGTATGTTTTAGATCTGAAGGAGAAACTAGAGGAGACTTGTAAGATAGCTCAAAGTCAGGTAGTTAAGGCAAGTACCAAGTATAAACGGTACTATGACCAGAAAGCTAGAGCTAGGAAGTTTAACATAGATGACCAGGTGTTACTGTTACTCCCGACCGACAATAACAAGTTGTTATTACAATGGAAAGGTCCGTTTTACGTTAGAGGGATAGTGAACACTATGGATTACCGTATCGAGATAAACGGAAAGTTAAAGACCTTTCATGCGAATATGCTGAAAGAGTATATCAGTAGAACCGATAATGTGCAACAAGGGGTGTTAACCGTAATTAATGTTGCAGTTATTGAGGATAGTGAGGAAGACAGTAGTGAGGACACTAGTCCCATGTATTTTCCCACTAGTGTAGGTAGGGAGAGAGCAGCCGATGTAGACATATCGGGCACGCTTAGTGTAGAGCAGCAACGAGAAATGGGTAGTTTACTCTCGGAGTTCAGTGATGTCTTGTCCGAAAACCCGGGGCAGACAGATGGAGTGCAACATGATATTGTACTCACATCAGGGGAACCAATTAGAATTAAGGGGTATCCCATTCCATTTCACTCCCGATCAATTGTTGATGAGGAGGTGAAAGACATGTTGAAATTGGGTGTCATCGAACCTTCAAACGCCCCATTTTCATCCCCAGTCGTACTTATTAAGAACAAAGATGGGTCAATTCGATTCTGCATCGATTTTAGGCAGCTCAATAAACGTACCATCTTTGATGCAGAGCCAATGCCTAATATTGAGGAGGTATTCTCTAAACTTGCGCGATATTCGTATTTCTCCAAGTTAGACCTCAGTAAAGGTTATTGGCAAGTCCCACTTTCAGACCGAGCTAAAGAGATGACCTCCTTCGAAACTTCGCAAGGACTTTTTAAGTTCAAGGTCATGCCCTTTGGTAAACGCCCCAGCAACATTCTGTAGGTTAATGAGGAAAGTCCTGAAGGATTTGTCCAACACAGACAGTTTTGTAGATGACATCCTGGTGTTTACAACATCATTTGAAGACCATATTAAGGCTCTACGTAATCTGTTGGAACGGCTACGCCGGTTTAAATGACTGCAAAACCTAGCAAGTGTCACATAGGTTACGCAGATATAGAGTGTCTGGGTCATGTTGTCGGGAGGGACCAGAAATTGAAACCCAACCCCGACAAGGTTAAGGCAATTCAGGAAGCACCAAGACCCGAGACAAAGAAACAAGTTAGGTCATTTTTAGGGTTGGCGGGATTTTACAGGAAGTTTATTCCAAACTTTTCGGCTATAGCTGCACCTTTGTCAGACTTGACAAAGAAAGGTCAACCCAATAGGATAACTTGGGGGGAAAGCCAGGAGCGAGCTTTTGTCTCTTTAACGAGGAGTCTGGTCAAAACCCCAATACTAAAATTACCTGAACTTGACCAGGAGTTTATCCTCAGAACGGATGCCTCCGATATCGGGGTGGGTGCAGTCCTACTGCAAGAGCAAGATGGGTGTAGTCTCCCCGTGGCTTACGCAAGTCGGAAACTATTACCCCGGGAATGTAACTACTCTGTTATCGAAAGGGAGTGTCTTGCAGTAGTGTGTGGTGTCAGTAAATTCCACCGATATGTTTTTGGTAAGGAATTTGTCTTGGAGACTGACCACCAACCGTTAGCTTATATGAATAAAGCAAAGGTAGCTAACAGTAGGTTAATGAGGTGGGCACTGACTCTGCAGCCTTACCGGATGAAAATTAAAGCGATCCGAGGAAAGGACAATATTGGGGCAGACTATTTAAGTCGCCGCACATAATGACCGGTTTAATACAATAGTGTATTGCAGTGTATTGTACAATAGTAGTATATGTTACGACAGGGTAGTGTACAATTGTAGAATAATGTTGAAATTGTAATTACATATTATAGTTAGGTTATAACTGCAGTGGATGGTTTCCGGAAGACGGTCGTTGTACTGGCTGAAGGTTGCATCCCTCAGTAGTAATAGTTAACATACTCAAGCGATTGAGCGATCAGCGTGTACGTTTTGTCGCTCATTTGCTCAGAAGAATTAATAGTTTCTTAACGAGTAAATATTAATTATCATTTTGTTGAATTTTAAAAGTGTAGCACTTTCTTTAAGTGGGGAGATGTTGTCACAAAATGTCACGGGTAGAGCGTACTGGTCGTATATAGCTCTTGTAAGTTATCGGTTACACCCAAATCTATTGTTCGAGTTGAAACAATTTCACCATATTCATGATCTATTCATGTAACACGTGAAAGCGTGCACATTTTAAGTGGCCGCCAGAGAGGCCGTGTCATAAGTTTAGTTTTGTGCTAATGCATGTAAACGTATAGGTATATTTTCCTTAAACGGCAAAATTGAATAAGGGGCCTCTCGTGTAGATTCAATACTGTAGATTTAGCCACGTTTGTCACGGACTGAACGGGGGAAATAATGATTTGGGCGTAATGTTTGCTATAAAACCCATTGTCTTCTAGCTCTCGCCGGGATCATCGATAGTACTTTGTTGGAACAGAGATTGGACGGCAAAATTCATAGGCAACATGTGGTTAGTAGTTTTATTAAACTTTTATCGTATATTTGTATTCAGTGGGCGGCGCCATCTTGTTTGGCGGTTACGACATCCGGTTAGCATTGATGTTTCTCAAACATAACTTTAGACTAGCATATGATTTTGAAGTTACTTTATTAGATGTAATTATTGTAATTGATCATTAATTGTAAAACAATATTAATTTGATAATAGTGGATAATAGGTGCATTAGTTAACGTTGGCGTATAACTCAGTGATTGTAATACACGATTGTTAACATTAGTTAACAATGAGATGAGTGACAAGAATAAATGCGTGCATGCATAACTCAGTGAGTGTAATATGTGAGTTATTTGATCATGTTTATATTACATGTATTAGGGGCATTGATTAACAGCGACGTACATAGCGTATATGTTAAGTTGTAGAATATGTATACATTGCTACTTATCATTAGTACAGCTTACATATATTGATTGAATAATGATTTGTTGTGGTAATGATAATTAGGCAAGATTGTTATGTTTGTCAACCGACATCTAAAACGTATGTATAATTACAGCCTAAGCCATCCAGGATATAAGCCATCCAGGGTTGGAGTAAGCCATCTAGGTTTGGATATCCAGGAGTGGAGCTAAGCTTCCACGATTAACGTTACAAGCGGTGGAGACGGTCCCCGTACCTGCGCAGCCATGTTTTACTAACGACAACCCCCGGGACACAAGGTGGGCCCGTTACCAATCCTCACTGGAGGAATATCACTCACAATCTCAGTGGAGGTTAACTATCATTGCATCGCGTCATCAACCCTTACAGAAGGCATGTGATGACAATCATCCATTGAATTCGCGCATCATCATCTTCATGAGCTCTCGCGCATCACAGTTATCGCGCTAGATCAACATTGTTATAGCTTTAACAACACTTTAGTGTCTTAGACATTCAGTATTTATAACAATACTAAGAACGTCTTAAACGTTCATGAGAACATTCTTTTCATAGTTCATTTGTGTATTCGCTTGTTTTTTAGATAATTGTATATATATTAAACATATTTTAAAAGTTGCATTAAACTTATGTAAATGCATTCACCGTCATTGATTCTTTCCTGAGTTAGCCCAACCACGAAGGTCATCCTGTGACACTGTCAAAATCAACAGTTTCAAGATCACCTCCAGCTGCCAGTGATTTTATTTTTATTCTGTATTTGCAATAGTTTATAAACTCGTCTTTATCAAAAACTTCTGCATCAATCATTTCTTTTAAACTTTCGACAAACGTTTCAAAGTCTTTATGACATCCGATATCAGTATTAATCACATGAGGTTTTTCTAGATTGCTGATTAGATTATCTCTGAACAACTCAACATTTTCAGACATTACTTTTAATTGTGTTTCATTAAAAAAATTATTTTTCTGCTAGATCTGTGAGAAGCTTTACAGCATCATTGCACTCAATCTCAGTTTTTATTGCCCAATCTTTTTTAAAAGCTGCAATATCATCTGACAATCGTTACATGTGAACTGTCTCAAACTCTTTGATAAGTTCATTTGTCTTGGTTAAAAGAGCCTGCTCGTAAGCAGCTACTTTCTCATAAACCTTTTGTTCCTCTTCAAAGTGCTTTCTTTCCTCTTCCGCATAACTGTAAATACTCATATATTAAAGATTATATTAAATTAAAAAGTTTTTAGGAATGGTACTAAAATCTTTGATTTCCGTAATTTAATTATCATCTACTATCTTTGATATGTATATCAATCGTCCACGCGTCAGATCTTCTCACCGAAATTGGTTTTTCCAAAAGCCCAGCCGCCCAATATTTTTTTAAAGCTGCAATATTTTGTTCCAAGAGTCTGATACAAAATTCCCTATGATCATCAATATCCTCTTTTGTTTTATCTGTGAGAGCCTTTTCAAGGGCAGCTACTCCAAATTGTATATTTTTTTCCTCTTCAAAATGTTTTCTTTCTTCTTCCGCATAACTGTAAATACTCATATATTAAAGATTATATTATTTTAATCAACCATACATAATAATTTCAATTCCTTGCTAAAGTAAATTATCATAGTGGGCAATAAAAGAAACTTCGTATAATATTGGTTGGCAACTGGTTGCCTCTGAAATTAGTTTTTTTACAAAAAGCACGCAGTTTGTTTATATCTCCTTTTTTTATTTTCCATGACAGTTTTAGTTGTTTTACTATTGTTATGATTCTTTCTGTCAAATCTTGAAAGTTTGAAAAAATTATTAACTCTTTGTCATATTTACTCATATCTTCAAAATCAATAGTTGTTGCATGTTCCGTTTGATCTTCCTTAAAGTTCTTGATTTTCTTTTCTATACGTTCCATTTATATAAGTACATAAGATAATATTTCTTTAAGCCTATATTTAAAAATATAATGCTATATTATAATATAATGAATTGCAAATATTGTGAAAGAGTTTTAGATATTATTGATCCTCCTGGGGTGTGCATAGATTGCGTCTTATTTTACACAACTAATAAAAAGAAGCTTTGTAAATATTGTACCAGAGCCAAGCTGTGTTACAAGTGTACTTACGCATGTATAAATTGTAACGATACTTGTGAAGTTTTTGACAACGAGCGTGTTTGTCTTAATTGTGGCACTCGCAATGGCTATAATCTTATTGCAGGTTACAATTACAGCCGAAAGAAAACTATTTACCACAGAAAGTACCATTTGGATAAATACTTGGTAGAATATGATTTGTCTTCTTAAAATAGACAAAGATTTGAAGATTTGTTTTACAAAATTGTAAAGATTTTGGATAAAATAGAAGGTCGAAAAAGATCAATCAAATTTGAATACATTTTTCAGAAAATATTTAAAATATTAAAAATAGAAAAAGAAACAAAACCGATTAAAACAAAATCAACCAGAGAAAAATACGATAGGATATGGAAATAAGTCAGACAAGAATTACTACTGAATGCCATGACCGTTTAACTTGAATCTTTTCATATACATTTCCAGAGGTTCTGTGAAATTATCATTCTTTTGAATCTCTAATATTTTATTAAAGACAATCCTAATTATCTCCTCATCATTTTCTAGTTCTGTGGTTGTTTGGACATATGATAGAAGTTGTTTGAAACTCCTATGATGTGTTTTTAACAAAGTCTTTATTTCTGCTATTCTTGTTTTGCTCGCTAAAACAGCAACTGCTGGAGGAACTGCGCCAACTACAGCTATGAAAACAGGAATTGCCGGAACCAATACCAATACAGCAGTACAACCAATTATTCCACTGGTAATTTGTAATGTTGTGTTTATAATACCGCACAATTTATAACTGCGTCTGTAGGCAGCTACAAGTCGTGTCAAATGATCAATTAATTCTTCTTTGTTAGTAATTTGTGTCATGTATAATTACAGTTAGACAATAATTTAATTAAGATATTTAGAAAATAGTTGCTCGTGTTCCTCGGGTGATATTTTACCTATTTTTAATAATTCATCGATTATGCTAATACCTTTATTTATCAGCCGTGGGCTATTATTTCCTGATTCGATACTCCCGCATACTAACTCTAGATCATCCATCAAATCTTTGGGACTATTGTAATATTCAACACAACCTCCTAAAATCTTTTTAAACTTTAAAGAACCTTTATGAATTGGTAAACCAGATAATTTTGTTATATCCTTAAAAGCATTTTGAGACAGCTTTGAATAAGTTTTTTTATTATTGTAACGCTTTGTTATCAAGTCTATAAAATCATCATCCACTTTCATATCTAGCACAACTGCTTCTCCTTGTTTAGCAATAAGTTTGTGATGACCAACAAGATTAGATAACTCAATTTGTAACACTCCATAGTGGCCATCTTTGTCGACTTTGTAGGAATTTTTATTTTGTTGTAATCCTTTTCCTGAAACGGTTTTTCCAGGTAAAATGATTTTGCTAAACGAAATTAAATCAGTAATCCTACTTCTATAATCTACCAAAGCTTTTGACTCGTTTATTAGAGCTTGCCTATCTAGCTCATATGCTGCTTTTTTCATTACATCTTTTTCTTTTTTTATCTGCTTGGATAGGGTACCCCTGTCGCGTCCAATTGTATCGATTTTATTAGAAACATCTGCAAGCAAGGGTTCAAAATTATAATCACCAATGAGTACTGCATCCCCGATTAATTGCATTGGTAATGGATAGTTATATGCTTTTATCACGGCTTTATTAATACCGGCATCCAAATCAGTGTCAAGTTGTACTGTATGAGGTTTTTCAGCGAATAACTGAGGTAGTCCCCGATGCTTTTTTTGTTCTTCTACTTCCTCGCCTATTGCTGCCGGAAGAGTGGCTAATTGCTGACTTATTTTCGGAAGAGAAGCTAACTGCTCTGTTAGCTGTTCTGACTGACTTTTTATTTCGCTAGTTACAGGTTTAAATATTTCTTTGTACAAATCACGACTAGCTTCTTTTTCTAGTCTTTTTTGAATAACTTTATTTTCAAATTCTTTGACAAGTTCACTCGCTTTTCGCGTTTTATCTGCTAATTCTTTCCATTTTAACAACAAAATGTAATAATATAAGTTAGATTAAAATAAGATAAATTAAGATAAGTTGATATCAGTTAAACCAAGTGAATTTAAATCAAGTATTACGTAGTTTTTGTTTTCTTTTTAGCCGCAGTTTTAACTGCTTTCTTTTTAGCCGGAGGCTTAACTGCTTTCTTGACTGCAGGTTTAGCCGCTTTCTTGACTGCAGGTTTAGCCGCTTTTAAAGATTTGCATGCGCTTTTTTAGCCTCATTTTGTTTTTTAATCAGCTTCTTTTCAAGACGTGTTATCTCACTGGGAGATTCAGATTTGCTTAACATTTTATTTATATGTTTTCGTTCTGCTTCTTATCCTAGCAAATAAATAATATTTGGCGTTTCTTCTGTTTTCGACAGACTTCCTGGATTTTTCCTTGTTGGTCTCCAAACAGTAGGATCTGCATCATTTTGTTTTTTAGGTCCTGGGATATTCATCTTAACTTTTTGTAATCCGTAATATCTGACTTGATTAGCTTTAAAACATTATGCTTCTGTTCCAAGTTGTTTTACCACGGGAATTTCTTTTATTCCGCAATACACTTTAGACAAATATAATAATACTTGGATAATATTAATATTATCTGACTATTATTATAATGGAAATTCCAAACTATGACATGAAGACAGAAAACGGTAATGTTAAACAGATATGGAAATTTATGCCAGACTGTTGTTTTAGAATGTTAATTTGTGGTAATTCAGGTTCTGGCAAGACAAACACATTAGTTCACATGTTGCTGAAACCTTTGGTTTATTATGACAAGATTTATTTGTTTGCTAAAAACTTTGAACAGTCTAAGTACCAGGTTTTGTCACAAAAACTTGAAAAGATAGCAAAAAAGAATAAAATCCCAGTTGAAGACATATTAGAATGTTCTAATGATGAAGTTATCCCTGTGAATGATTTGGATTCAGATAATCAGAAGATAGCCATTTTTGATGGCTATGTTTGCGAACGTAATCAAAATGATATTATTAATTATTTCATCCAGGGAAGACACAAAAATTGTTGTGTAATTTATTTATCTCAATCTTATTACAAAACTCCCGAAGACATTCGCTTGAACTGTTCTCATTACATCTTCTTTGCGACTCCGGTTAATCGCGAGCTGGGTATGCTTTCCAAAGAACAAGATGTCAGCAAAGAGCAGTATAGAAAAGCGACTGACAAGCAGTACGACTTTCTGTATCTGGACCGCCCGAGGAAGTTAGTAAAACGTAACTTCATCGGCGATTTATAACAGAGATCGAAGATCTCTGTTTATAACCGCCCGAGGAAGTTGATCAAAAGAAACTTCACTGGTGATATTTAATCTAATCATATATTATATATAATATGGGGCTTTTTAACGATCTTGGAGACGAAGTTACTACTGGCAGTGTTAATATTACAAATTTCGGTATTGTGCTGTCTGAGTATGTAAAACAAAAACATTTGGTTAATTATCTTCACAAGGGTAGAAACCAGGAAAATGTTTTAAGAAGTAATCTTAACATGGATAAAAATAAAATTATCAATGTAGGCAATCCGGAAAGAGCAGATGATGTGACAACAAAGCAATTTACTCAAAGAAGAGTTGTAAAAATCATACGTGATTATAATATTGATAAAATTCCAGACATGATAAAAAGGTGTTGAAGATAAACTAAGTCTGATACAAACAAAGTTACAAGCAAACCGTGAGAAAATGATTGAAATTCAAAACGGATTGAAAGATGAAATAAAACTTTTGAGTGATGCTTTGAAAGAGTTAGAAAAGAAAGAAGATGTATTGAAAGAGAGCGAAAACTTCAAGAAAGTAAGTAAACAAATAAGAACTGGTGTGCAAAATATTAAAACACGGATCGGAGAAATCAATAAACAAATGGTTGATAACAATGAACTAGAAACTTTTTCTCTACACGTGTGCTAGGAAGCTTTACACTTGTTTACACTTTTGAAAAATCAAGTTTTAAACTGTTTTATTTAGGTTATTAATTTTATCTACTAATATGTATAATGGAACAAAAAATTGTATTATCATCAGAGAAAGCGTCAATAATTAATAGCTCAAATACACCGAGTAATTTTACAACTGTATTTGACAGACCATTAATATTAGGGAAGAACAAACAGTATGGCATTGGACTTGATTAAGATTAATTCTATGACTTACTCATGGTATAATATTAGTGAGGATTTTAATAACAAAGTGATAAGATATCAAAATGGAACAGATTAGAAAAGTATTATTTTTACAAATGGAAATTACAGTTATGCTGATATTGATAATTACATAAACGAAACATTGTCTGTGAATAATGATTTAACCGATGACTCACCCATTCCGATAAGAATTGAGTTTGATTTATAAGTTTCAAATGTTTGGTTACCATTCATAATAATTTCATGCTTGATTTAAGAGAAACAAACTTTCACACCTTGATCGGGTTTGATAAAGATGTAGTTATTAGAGAAACTAAGTTTGGAACTGTGACGCCAAACATAACAAATTCTATCGATACATTGTATATCCACTGTGACTTGATAAGTAATTCTATTTTTGATGGGTCATACGGGGAAGTCATTTATGAAATAAGTACAGCTGATCTCACGAAATCATATCCTTTTAAAGATGAACCGATGAGAGTCGGGTTATGTGAAGTAAACAAAACGATCATTAACAGTATTAATATTTACATTACCGATTTCTCCGGTAAAATTATTAATCTTAATGGTGTCCACACATCATTCCGTTTTGTTTTGAAGGAATTAATGTAACATAAGTTATATGGCACGTTTAAAAAAAGTTTATGACACTAGCACGGGAACATATACTCAAGTTGGTCGATTAACCGGAGCTGGCATATTTGAAATTTTTTCAAAAGTCGGATCCAAAATATTTAGTCAGTCTGTGAAAACAGCAGGTAAAAAAGCATTAAAAACTGCCGGAAAACAAATCTTAGAAAGTGGTTCTAAAAAACTTGGAGATGAAGTAGGGAAAATGGCTTCTGATAAGTTAGTTTCAGTTATTAAACCTAGTAAACCAAAAGGTGAGATGATTTTAAAAGAACTTACAAAGGCTGCCACAAAAGATGCAGCTAAAGTTGCGGCTGATAATGTAATTGAAGAAGATGTAAATACAAAAATTAACAGATTACTATCCGGAAGAGGAATTCATGCAAGAATTAATCGATTAATTAATAAAAGATAATCTAATTACTAGTATATATAGATGTTTCGAAGTAATCAATATAATACTAGATATGAACATGTACCTATTCAGTTAGATACTCCTATAACACAATCAGGAAATAATACCAGACAAATGAAAAGTGGTTATCAGTTTACACTAAATGACAGAATTTCTTACTTTGATTGGTATAACGCATATTTTGAAATCAGTTTTCGAGTAAACAAGCTTGCTGATGGAGCTGCTTTTGCAGCCGCCGATGAAATTGCTCTAATTAACGATGCAGCTTCACTGATTGATCAAATGCAAGTAAAGCAAAATGGAAAGATAGTTTACGATGGAAATAATCTTCACAGATTTGTTAATATCAAAAGCTTGCTTGAAATTTCTGACGATTATGCAAAGACAACCGGAACAAATGAATACTTTTATTTAGATAATACGGCTGTAGCAGAATCTCGAGATGATCAAGCTGGTTATAATTCAGGATTTGCGATTCGTCATGCTTTAATCATAACTAATCAGATAGTTGACTCTATAATCCCATTAAACAAATATTCCTTCTTTGAGGGTTTGGAAACAAACATGCTTCCTCCTAGTCAAATTCAAATCAGCTTGCAACTGACAGATGATAATGTGCTAATTTTCAAAGCAGGTGGTGATGATGGCCGGGTAGTTATTAATAAATTAGTTTTGTGGATACCCAGAATGATATTTAACTCAGATGGTTTAAGTTACGTAATGACAAATCATATGATATCAACAAGATGGACTTACCTCCGTGAAATGATACAAGAGAGCGGAAGTTCTGATCTAACTGAATCCGTATTTAGAATAACGGCTGGAGTCAAAAGTCCAAAACACGTTTTTGTGTATTTGCAAAGGGCTGACAAGAGTTCTTCTCAAACACAAAATCCTCATCTTTTGGACACGTTTAAGGTAAATGCTGCTAATACTAATTGCTATTTACAATCAGCTAGACTGGAAGTTGGAAATGGAGTTTATTATCCTGAAACTGAATATAGTTATGCTAATATCATAAGAATATTCAGAGATGTCATTAATTATTCTTACAAACAAAATGATAAAAACACTGGAACTTTAATAAACGTGAGCAATTTTAAAACTCTTTTCGGAATGATGTATTTCGATTTGAGTTACAAGGAATGCTATTGATCCAAAACAACTTAATCTGAGATATAAATTAAATATACCTCCTGCTGCTCGATATAAAGTTTATACTCTGGTTCTATATGAGGAAGATGTTGTTATTGATACTGTCGGAAATGAACTAGTTATTGTTTAATCTAACTTATAATATATATGACTTACGTAAATTATTCAGTAAATTTATCAGATGGCCAGAAACGAAGTCTGGCAAAAGCATATGAAAACAAAAGTGAATTAACGCTCAGGCTAAAAAATAACCAACTGACTGTAAACTTTCCTTTGCTACTTACAGCTACCCAGATTAACAGTATTAACAAGGCTAAATCTGGCGGGCAGGGATTAGACATAAATATATCAAAATCGCAATTGAGATCTCAGTCTAAGTATGGAGGCTTTTTAGGTGCATTAGCTGGTTTGTTGACTAAAACAATTTTACCAACAGTTGCTAAATGTGTTCCAAAAGTATTAGGACCTCTAGCAACAGGAGCACTTAGTGGTCTGGCTAGTACTGGAATTGGTAAACTATTCGGAAATAGGATGGTAACTATTCCTAGTGGTAAAAAGCAAGCACTTCTCGGATCAAATAAATTAACACTTGCGCAAAGAAACAAGATGATAAAGTCTAAAGGTTGTTGTCCTATTAAACTGACAAAGCAGCAACAACAAGATGGGGGATTTCTTGGAATGCTTGCATCACTAGGAATTCCATTGATTGGATCTCTTATTAGTGGCTTAACTGGAAAAGGTTTGCAAGTGGGTAGAAAAGGAAAAGGACTAAGAATTGATCGTGGCAAAGGTTTACAAGTAGACTCGCAAATTAGACCATACAGAAGTATTCCATTCATAAAAAAAAAATTAAACTTTAAAAAATAAACCTATCTCTAACTTAGACATAATAAAGTGGGTCAAGCGGTTAGGTATACAAAAAATCAGGGGAGTGTTTAGCAAGAACAAATTACTAACAAAACAAAATAAACAAGAATGTGGTATTATTAATCTTGATGATTATATTGGACCTGGCACACACTGGACTTGTTACTATGATAATTATTACTTCGATCCGTTTGGTTTGAGTCCACCAAAAGAAGTTTTAAATTATATACCTAATATAAAATACAACACCATTCAATATCAAGATAAAACAAGTGTCCTGTACGGATATTTCTGTTTGTACTTTGTCAAAAAGTTGCAAGAAGGAAATAGTGTGTACGATATTCTTTACAAATTATTAAAGCCTTACAAACCAGTAGAAAATGAAAACATAATAACATCATATTTTGTAAATGAAGTTTAATCTAATCATATTATATATGAGTTACTGTATAAAAGAAAAAATGGTTACTGAAAATGTTGATCCTAAGTATGTTTTAGCAAAAAATGTTAAGAGCAACTTGTGCGTCTTGTGGTATTACTAAAACAAAGTTTGTTAAAAACACAGAAGGTGGAAATATTGATATTCATCAAGCTTTGCTCCCTTTGCTACCCAAAAAAGGGCTAACACTTCCTGGTTATAAATATTGCGGTCCCGGTAATCCGCTTGATATCGGAGAACCTTCAAATAAATTAGATGCTGTTTGCAAAGATCATGATATAAGTTATGATGAAAATCCTAGTAATAAATCGATGTGTGATAAAAACATGCTTACTGGTTTAAAATCTAGTAAGTCTAAAACTATTGGAGAAAAGATTGCTAAGAATTTGGTAGTCAAGCCTGTAATTAGTGCAAAATATAAACTAGGACTTGGAGAGCCAAAAAACGAGAAAAGGCGTTAAAATGGACTGACAAGTTAGCAGATGAACTTCATAAGCCTATACGAAGAAAGTTCACTCAACGCCGTGTGATTGTTATGAAATTGATAAAATATGGTCTGCTGACTTGGTTGACATGCAATCGTTTTCAAAGTATAATAAAGGTACTAAATACTTGCTAACTGTTATTGATTTATTTAGTAAATTTGCTTGGGTTGTACCAGTTCCAAATAAAACTGGTTTAGAAATTACAAAAGCGTTCAAACAGATAATCAGTACAAGAAGACAGTGTAAATTGTTGTGGGTTGATCAAGGTGTGGAATTTTACAACAAGACGTTTAGGCAATTTCTTGATGATAATAATATCAAAATGTATCACACTTTTAATTTCGGAAAAGCTGTAGTAATTGAACGATTATATAGAACATTGAAAGAGAGGATGTGGAAATATTTCACAGCAAACAATACAAACACATATTTAGACGTGTTGCAAGAAATGGTTGAGAAGTATAATAATACAAAACATCGGAGTATTAAAATGACACCGATTGAGGCTAGTGATGAGAAAAATAAAGGAACAGTGTATTTCAACTTGTATGGAAAGATGAGAAGTAATCAAATTAAGCCAAAGTTTAAAATAGGGGATAATGTTAGAATTAGCAAATATAAAAGAACGTTTGAGAAAGGTTATACCCCGAATTGGACTGAAGAAATATTTGTTGTTGGTGAAATTCAAAACACAAATCCTGTGACATACAAAATAAAAGATTTAAACAACGAAAACATTGACGGGAGCTTTTATGAATTAGAAATGATAAAAGCAAAGCAAGAAATATTCAGGATTGAACAAGTAATACGACGTGATTATAAAAAGAAACAAGCGTTGATTAAATGGAAGGGTTACAATGAGGATTTCAACTGTTGGGTTCCATTCAAGGATATTGAAAATATTAAATAATATCTTGAACTATGCAGAGCGATGATGAAGACTACTTCTCGGTTCCGTCTGACTTTGCTTAATGAGTTGCAAATGTTATTGAAAAACTTCGCTGGAAGTAGATTTGACGAAAGTAGACATAAAATAAAATTGCGCTCTCCTAAAAAGCATAATACAAAGTATCGCTTTTAATTTTCACTCTTTCAGGTCTCTATTCCCAAAAAGGGTATGTCACCGTGTTAAGAGTAATACTAGACTGCAGTATTTCACTGCCTTATATACCTGTCAGTAGACCAAACCTACACCGATTGGTTGATATAAATAACTGACCTTCACCGATTGGTTGATTCGTTCCTCGAAGTTTCGTATATTATAAACGGTCGCGTGACATGGTAATCAAAAGAAAAAATGAAATGCTGAGGCAAGTAGTATAATAAGTGGGGGTATCAGCAGAGTTTCCTTCGCGGGGTGCTTGAGAAAACTAATGAATATGTTGGGGTTGACTTAGGCGTGGCTTACATTTAGATCTTAGTGTGTAAATGAGAGTTACGCCTGAGTCCCCACTGGCATATTTCATTATTTGCCTCGTTCCCCGCGAGAGGGAAACTGTGCTGGTACCCCCACTTATTATACTACTGGTATTTGTATTTGGAGACACAATCTATTTTATTATTGTCAAAAGCAAAATCTTGTTTAATGACTAACACTTTGGTCTTATTGTACAAAGCTAGCTGTATCAATTGCATAAACTCGTAAATATTGTTACTGTAGTAGATACCGTTGTAAAGGATTCGCTTCTAAGGTACTTCTTGACAGTGCTTTTTCCATTTTTTTTTTATTTCCGGTTCTTATATGAAACTTTGAGAAAATTTAGTGGGGTGTCGTGACCAATGTTTATTAAACGACTTTGCAACGCGTCGAGCGAAGGCGCCTCAATTACCTCGTTGGGAAGTTTATTCCAGGCATCCACAACTCAGTTTCCAAAGGCGTTCTTACTAACATGTAACCTTGTCCTTTGTTTATATAGCTTTTGTGAAGGTACGATAGACTAGACCTAAGTTCCTATTAGCCTTTGCGACTGCTTTACTAACGTGTTCACTAAATTTAAGTTTATTGTCTATGATAACACCCAGATCTTTTTCTTTGGCAGTCGTTTCAGTTATCGACTCAGTACCGTTCTGACGCATAATAATTTCGTTATCAAGATAATGGTTACCTATATGCATATGCTTGCACTTTTTAATATTAAGTTCCATTTTCCATTTATCGGACCATTCACACACATTATTTATGTCCTGCTGCAGACCTACCACGGATTCGTTGTTTTTGATATGTGCGTATCATTTTGAATCATCGGAAAAGAGCTTTATAGTGTTTGGGCGTGTCATTAATATATGAGCCGCAACACACGAAAACGTCCCTTTGGACGTTTAGACGACAACGTCGTAAAGTAACAATTTATGACGTCACCGGTAATCAATTAATTACTAATCAAAATTCTCTTTACTTCCGTGTTTTACCTAATTATTATATCATAGAGAATATGTTTTCTTAATATAAATAGTTGATGCTATAGAAAATGGTAATTGTTCATGTTTTTTGTTGTTATTTAATCAACGACGTCGTTCAAGACGCCGACATCAACGTCAAAATTAACGGTTAATAATACAATATTTAATTTTCAAATTGAGATAAAATCATTTTTAATTAAGATATCAACATAAAATAAAGAGATTTTTAAAGAGAAAATCACCGTGTTTCATAAACATCAAAAATATAAAAAGTCAAAATTGTGTCTGAAGGGACGTTTTCGTGTGTTGCGGCTCATATATTAAAAAGAGAATTGGTCCAAGGACGCTACCTTGATGGACGCCACTTGTGACACTTTTCCAGCCAAATTTGTTTCCATTCACTACAACTCTCTGTTTCATATCAATTAAAAATATATTATCCAATCCAGAAAGTTTCCTCCAAAGTCGTAAACCTTTAATTTGTTTAATTAATCTTTTGTGTGGAACTTTGTCGAAAGCCCTACTGAAATCTAAGTAAATTACATCTATTTCCTCTTCATTATTTATGGCTTCGGATCAGTCCTCTAATATTTCATGTAATTGAGTAGTGCATGCACATCCTTTTCTAAAACCATGTTGACATCAGGTTAGGATTTTTTTTCGTCCATTTGATTAACCATATTTGATCTTACTATTACATGTAGCACCTTACTGGGTACTGATGTCAAACTAATTGGTCGATAGTTACTGGCCAGTTTCTTCTTCCCACTTTTAAATAATTCTGTGACATTGGCATATTTCCATTATTTTGATAATTTACCTTCGCGCATTTATTTGTTGAAGAGTATATGTAATGGTTTTATCATATTTGTGGCAGTCTCTTTTATTTCTCTTTGGTGGATGCACTGGCACTGGAGCCGCAGATATTATATAAAAAAACAAAAACAAACGATATCCCCCTATTACCTATATAACACATGGTAGACATCTTTGATATGACCAACCTCGTTTCGAAGGCTGAATCTTTGTCAAATTACAGAATTGATTCAAATCCTCTACACAGTTCGTTAGGTCTGACTCCCATTTATCACCTTAAATTCACAGTTCGTACGAAAACGCACGCTGTGCGGATAAATTTAAGTAAAATCGCCGATTTCTGCCGCTGCTGATTTTGTAGGAATTAGATTTTTAATAGCTATAACTAGTGATTCTTCACTGATCGCTATGTCCGTCAATTCTTGTATCGGTTGCCTTTTTTCGAACTCTCGGAGTTCTTGATTGTCCTCATTGGTAAAGACACTTTCAAAGTAATCATTGAGTGTTTCAGCCTTCTCGAGGTCATTACATGTCATGTCACCGTTAATTTTCTCCAGGTCTCCAAAATTTTGTTTTTGTCTTTGATTTACTGCGAACGTCTTTCCAGAATAGTTTACTATCTGTTTTGATTTTCTCTGCTCTTTGTTTTTCGTAGTTGTGCAGAGATTTCCTTAAACAAAATGTCTTGCTATCTTATATCTCTCGAAGTTTTCCTCTGTCGTGCAATGAATACATTTTTGCCAACGTTTATATTTTGTTTTGATTGCATCGAGAGAAGCTTGGTCAGTATAGGAGCATCTACCAGGCCTATGGTACATTCTGCTCACTGGTATATGTTTATTCTGCAGATTTGATAATGATTCAGCAAAATGTGTCCATGAGTCCAGTATGCTCCTATCTCTAAAGATCCTTTCCCAATTGAAATTGTTTAGTTCTTCGTTCATCGACTGGTAGTCTTCCTTTTGCGTAGTTCATACGTATTACTTTTTTTTATGTATTTCCGTATAACATCTGAAGTCAAAGTTGATCACAACGTGGTCGCTCTTGCCCAGAATCGGGCCAATTATCACTTTATTCTACCATATATTCCGCGTTAGTTAGCACCAGGTCTAATAGTGAATGTTC